>CM056201.1:492500-612500 GCA_029692085.1 Gymnothorax javanicus | reverse complement strand
GCCCGCCTGTGCAGCCTCAGCCACTGCAGCCGCCGCCTGTGCAGCCTCAGCTACTGCAACCGCCGCCTGTGCAGCCTCCGCCACTGCAGCCACCTCAGCTACTGCAGCCGCAGCCTGTGCAGCCTCCGCCACTGCAGCCACCGCCTGTGCAGCCTCAGCTACTGCAGCGCCGCCTGTGCAGCCTCAGCTACTGCAGCCGCCGCCTGTGCAGCCTCAGCTACTGCAGCCTCCTGTGCAGCCTCAGCTACTGCAGCCGCCGCCTGTGCAGCCTCAGCTACTGCAGCCGCTGCCTGTGCAGCCTCAGCTACTGCAGCCACCGCCTGTGCAGCCTCAGCTACTGCAACCACCGCCTGTGCAGCCTCAGCTACTGCAGCCATCGCCTGTGCAGCCTCAGCCACTGCAGCCGCCGCCTGTGCAGCCTCAGCCACTGCAGCCGCCGCCTGTGCAGCCTCAGCTACTGCAGCCGTCGCCTGTGCAGCCTCAGCTACTGCAACCACCGCCTGTGCAGCCTCAGCTACTGCAGCCGCCGCCTGTGCAGCCTCAGCTACTGCAGCCGCCGCCTGTGCAGCCTCCGCTACTGCAGCAGCCTGTGCAGCCTCAGCCTGTGCCTCCGCCACTGCAGCCTCAGCAGCCTCAGCAACTGCAGCCGCCTGCCTGTGCAGCCTCAGCTACTGCAGCCGCCGCCTGTGCAGCCTCAGCTACTGCAACCACCGCCTGTGCAGCCTCAGCAGCCGCCGCCTGTGCAGCCTCTGCTGCCCCTGCAGCAGCCTCAGCTACTGCAGCCATCGCCTGTGCAGCCTCAGCTACTGCAACCACCGCCTGTGCAGCCTCAGCTACTGCAGCCGCCGCCTGTGCAGCCTCAGCTACTGCAGCCGCCTGTGCAGCCTCCGCCACTGCAGCCGCCGCCTGTGCAGCCTCAGCTACTGCAACCGCCGCCTGTGCAGCCTCAGCCACTGCACTGCAGCCTGTCGCCTGTGCAGCCTCAGCTACTGCAGCCGCCTCTGCAGCCTCCGCCACTGCAGCCTCCGCCTGTGCAGCCTCAGCTACTGCAACCTGTGCAGCTACTGCAGCCGCCCTGTGCTGCAGCCTGCAACCGCCTGTCAGCCCACTGCCTCCGCCTGTGCCCTCTGCAACTGCAGCCACCTGTGCAGCCTCAGCTACTGCAGCTGCGTGCAGCCTGTGCAGCCTCCGCCACTGCAGCCGCCTGTGCAGCCTCCTGTGCAGCCTCAGCTACTGCAACCATCCACCTGTGCAGCCTCAGCTACTGCAGTCGCCGCCTGTGCAGGCTCGCCACTGCAGCCGCCGCCTGTGCAGCCTCCCCACTGCAACCGCCACCTGTGCAGCCTCAGCTACTGCAGTCGCCCTGTCAGCCTCAGCTACTGCAACCGCCGCCTGTGCAGCCTCAGCTACTGCAACCGCCGCCTGTGCAGCCTCAGCTACTGCAGCCGCGCCTGTGCAGCCTCAGCTACTGCAGCCGCGCCTGTGCAGCCTCAGCTACTGCAGCCCGCCTGTGCAGCCTCAGCTACTGCAGCCGTCGCCTGTGCCTCAGCTAGCCTCAGCTACTGTGCAGCCTCAGCTACTGCAGCCGCCTGTGCAGCCTCCACTGCAGCTACTGCAGCCTCAGCAACTGCAGCCTGTGCAGCCTCAGCTACTGTGCAGCCGCGCCGCCTGTGCAGCCTCCGCCACTGCAGCCAGCCACTGCCTGCCTGTGCAGCCTCAGCTACTGCAGCCTCCGCCTGTGCAGCCTCAGCAACTGCAGCCATTGCCTGTGCAGCCTCAGCTACTGCAGCCATCGCCTGTGCAGCCTCAGCTACTGCAGCTGCCACCTGTGCAGCCTCCGCCACTGCAGCCGTCGCCTGTGCAGCCTCAGCAACTGCAGCCGCTGCCTGTGCAACCTCCGCCACTGCTGCCGTCGCCTGTGCAGCCTCAGCTACTGCAGCTGCCACCTGTGCAGCCTCCGCCACTGCAGCCGTCGCCTGTGCAGCCTCAGCAACTGCAGCCGCTGCCTGTGCAGCCTCCGCCACTGCAGCCGTCGCCACTGCAGCTGTCGCCTGTGCAGCCTCAGCTACTGCAGCCGCCGCCTGTGCAACCTCAGCCAATGCAGCCACCACCTATGCAGCGTCAGCCACTGCAGCCACCGCCTGTGCAGCGTCTGCCACTGCAGCTGCCACCTGCGCTGCCTCAGCAACTGCAGCGACCACCTGTGCAGCCTCCGCCACTGCAGCCGTCGCCTGTGCAGCCTCAGCTACTGCAGCCGCCACCTGTGCAGCGTCAGCCACTGCAGCCGCCGCCGGTGCAGCCCCATTTGCCAGCACAGCCACCATTGGTGCCTCAGTATCCACTATACCCTGCACATCACCATTATCCGCTTTATGGAATACCGCCGTTCAACCAAGTTCCTGATTACCCTTGGTTTCCATACCCTTATCTTGTACCTCGCTCCGTTGCCTGCCCTGCTGCTGATCCTGGAGCCCCTGGCTTGATGGAGATGGCCAAAGCTTCATCCTATGGGAATCCTAAGCCTAAGCTTGCTGCATTCTCATCTGGCAAAGAGAGTGACTTTATGATGCTGAAGAAGGGTTTGGACACTGTGTTAAGCCCTCACAAACATCTGACCGAGGATTACAAGTTTCAAGTTCTCCTGGACCTTCTGAAACTTCCTGCTGCATATCAGATTGCTAAGAGGTACATTAACTGCCCACAATCTTACAGCAGTGCGATGCGAGCCCTGGAGCAGAGGTATGGCCAACCTCGGTCACTCATCCAAAGTGAGTTAAAAGCCCTCCAACAAGCGTCTGCGGTCCGAATGGGATGATGCTCAAGCATTTGAGGATTTCAGCACAGCAGTAAACTCACTAGTGGGAATGCTACAGTCAACAGATGGTCCTGCCAGATATGAGCTTCAATGTTGTTCACATGTTGACATCCTGCTTGGCAAGCTTCCTGTGAGCTACCGAGACTCCTTTGTGGAGCACTGTCTGAAGTGAGGCACCATCACAAGTGGGTCCACCAGAACATATACATTGGTGGATCTAGCAGTGTGGCTGGAAGTTAAATCACAAACCCTACAGATCTCTCGCTAAGTGTCTGAAGGGCTACAAGGAGAAACCCTGCGTTGAGAGCCTAAACCCTCAAAACAGATGAAGGGAAAGCCCACTTCCGTGTTTCTGAATGCTGAGCAGAATACTTCAGCGACACCAAAGTCATTCCTCTTGAAGCAAACACCCCTGCAACATCTCTACCAAAGAAGCGTGAGCGATTTAAGCCTTTCTGTCCATATTGCAAGAACCATGAGCATTATCTCAGTGGCTGCTCAGACTTCACTCAAATGAATGTCTCACAGAAGGCAGACTGGATCAAACAACAGAACCGCTGTTGGAGGTGTGCTAGGGGTCACAAATCTGACAGCTGCATTCTAAAGAAGCCTTGTGCCACATGTGGAGAGCAACACCTGCTCACATTGCATGAGGTGGCTACTACACATCAACCGAGTGTGCTTACAGTCAGTACTGCATCTACAGTTGTTTACATGGACCAGGCAAGCCACTCACCCCAAGTGATGCTCAAAGTGGTCCCTGTGCGCTTGCGTAATGGAAGGAAAACCCTGGATACTCATACTCTGCATGACGATGGCTCTGAAAGGACTCTCGTACTTCCTGCTGCAGTCGCGCATCTTGGCCTCAAGCGGGAGTGTGAGTCTCTGACTTTGAGAACTGTCAGGCAGGACATTGTGCACTTAAAGGGAGCATCAGTGACATTGGAGATATCAGCCATGTCAAGCCTAAGAGTCAGACACAAACTCAAAAGGGCATTTACTGCGGCAGAGCTGAACCTTGCCGAACGGCCCTGCCCAGCTGATGTCTTGAAGAGGAAATACAGCTACTTAGGGTATATCCCAGTTAAAGCCTTCCATAAAACAAAACCTATGATCCTGATAGGATCAGACAATCCACATTTGATCACCGCCATATGTCCCGTACGCATGGGCTCACCTGGCAGTCCTGTTGCTATATGCACTCAGCTAGGATGGGCCGTCCAGGGTCCTGCAACCTTCAAATGCAGCACTTGATCTGTTGGAAAAGGACACTGTGCGGGTCAACGGGGATGGAGTGGAGAGATACGCTACTCCTCTTCTCGGGAAAAGGGACCACACCATGCTTTAAGCTTCACCCTCTGCTGTAATGTCTCTCTTGCGAGGGACTGAGAGACAGCTGTCAAGCAATCTGGAACAGACCACTATTTACAACAGAGAAATCCACAAGCTGGAGCAGGCGGGAAATGCTGCGAAAATCACCATTGAGGATGCTGACAAGTCCACTGGCTCATGGTATATTCCCGATCACAAGGTGTTTCATAATGGGAAGGCAAGAGTAGTGTTTAATTGCTCTTTCACATATCAGGGGCTCAATCTTAATGACAACCTGTTACCTGGTCCCACCTTAGGTCCTCCCCTTTTGGAAGTACTACTCAGATTCAGAGAGCATGCTGTTGCCATTAGTGGTGACATTCGTGCAATGTTTCACCAAGTTAGGCTTCTGTCCAAGGATATGCCTTACTTGCGCTTCCTGTGGCGAGACATGGAACAAGACCGCCTGCCGGACATTTATGAGTGGCGTGAATTACCATTCGGGACTACGTGCAGTCCCTGTTGCGCCACTTATGCCGTCCAAAGGCACGTCAGGGACCATGCGGAGGGCAACGAAGATATGATGGAATCTGTCTTAAATGCCTTCTATGTGGACAACTGTCTCCATTCTTTACCATGTCCCCAGATGGCCAGAGCACTTATTGACAAGCTGAGAGCTGTACTAGCCAAAGGTGAATTTGACTGTTATGATTCTGCTCTGTTCTGTCATGATTCTGCCATGTTTATTATGTTTCTGTCTTCCCTGTTATGTTTATGATCAGTTCTGTTAGGTTTTGCCATGTTCTGTTTAGTTTTTGTATTTTGCCATGTTTTCGTTTTTGCCATTCCCAATCCACTTTTCTGTTATAGTCCGTCCATGTTTTGCCATGCCCTTCTTTGCACTTTGTCTCCCCTGTCTGGTCTCTTGTTAAGTTACAGCTTCTCCCCAGTCCCGCGTGTCACATGCTTAGGTGATTTCATGGTTTCTGGGTTTCAAACATTCCTTCCAATCTTGTTTGCTTCCTTCCTCTCTTTTTCTATATTACTAACCAATACTAACAGTTTGTTGTTTTTGTTAAAGTTACTAACCCAGACTAACATTGTATATAATACTAACTTACTAACGAGCACTAGGGATTGTATAGCTGCACTTACTAATTGATTAACAAGCTCTCAGCACTCGCCATGTTCTAGTCTCCGCCTCTTGCCTTCACTTAGTCTTTGCTGCAATTCAGCGGATCCTCCGCACCTGCTCCACTCTGTCCTGCCTCTCATTATCTGTGCACGTTAGAACTCCCTAACCGGAGCTGTATGTTTTGTCATAGGCAGTCTCGTGTTCCCTGTCCGCGTTTTGGCTTTTGCCAATTTCATGTGGTTAGGTTCTCCCTTGTGTTTCCTCCCACGTAATTAGTCTGATCCTCATCACCTGATCCCAATCATAGCATGTGACTTCCCTTGTGTGTACTTAAGCTGTCTTCTCACTGCAGTTCCCCGTCAGAACGTTTCTCTTGTTTACCCGTGCTGCTTTCGTATTCGCCTTGTACTCATAGTGTTACTCTTCTGACTGGACCGTCCGACTTACGATTTTTGGCTCTGCATTTTTGGATTATTGTTGCATCTGTGTTTACGAACCCTTTTTTGCCCGACTACGATTTTGTGATTGCTGCCCTGTTAACGGTTTGGATTGCGCCCACTGGTTTTTGGATTTTGCTTCTCTGACCTGTGCCTGTGTACCGAACTTATTTTTGCCTGACCAAGTACTGTGTTTGCTGCCCCGGTTTTTGACTCTGTTTCTGCCCTCCTGGATTGTGACTTTTGGATTGTGGACTCTGTACCTTTTGCCTTCTGCCCTGCGGGGGTTACCCCCCTCGCTTAATAAAATCACTTTACCTGCAATCCTGTGTTCTCGCGACTGGTTCCTGAACGATACCTCACATTGACATTAGACAGTGGGCCAGTAACATTCCTGAGGTAGTATCACATCTCCCCTCTGAAGCCAGATCAGAGGCCTGCAAACTCTGGCTCCCAGCAGACTAAAACAGAACCTCAGGAGTCCACTCTCGGTCTAAGATGGAACTGCCTCTCATGTGCTCGGCTTCAAAACCAGACCCATCTCTAGTACGGAGGCTACTATGAGAACTGTGTACCGCATACTTGCCAGCCAGTCCATAATCCCCTACACCACCAGGGCGAAAGTACTTGTGCAGGCATTATGGTGTACTGAGCGTCAGTGGGATGAGCTAATTCAGGATGACCTGCTGCTATTATGGCAGGCATGGGAATCTGAACTGGCTGACCTGCAAAATGTGACCATTCCTCGGCGTTACGCTCCATTCAACATCAGCACAGAGGAAGTGGAGCTGCATGTTTTGTGATGCTTCGGGGAAAGCATATGGAGCTGTCCCTTACCTGCGGGTAGCGGCCTCAACTGGTCAGACTCATGTCTCCTTCATGGCTTGATCACGTGTTGCACCCAAGCGCCAGTTATCCATACCGCGCCTGGAATTATGTGCAGCATTAAATGGGTCTCAGCTCGCCAAAGTCCTGAAAACAGAGCTCACACTACCAATCAGACGCTCAATCATGTGGTCAGATTCCACCACTGTATTGAAGTGGATCCAGTCAGAGTCCCAGCAATACAAGGTGTTCGTAGGAACACGTGTTGCGGAAATACAAGAGCTGGTGGGAGCCGAAAATTGCAGGTATGTTGACTCCAAGAATAACCCAGCTGACGACATAAACCGGGGTCTGAGTTTGTCTCAGCTCTCACAGCCTAATCACTGGTGTTATGGTCCCCCATTCCTCCAGTCTCCTCCTGAGTACTGGCCAGTTTGCCTCACCACTGTCGTAGACGATGCTGCAGAGCACTGACAAGGTACCTTCTGTGGCGTGGTCTCCACCACAGACGCGTCACTCCCTGATCTGGATGCCTGCAAATCATGGGATGATCTTCTACAGACCACTCATCGGGCCCTCCTTGCATGGGGCGGCCTCAGTGCCCATGACTGTTCCTGAGTGCATTGAAGCTGAACTGAAGCTGTCTCACCTGAAGAGAGCACAACTGGAGAGCTTCCCTGAGGAAGTGATGGGTCTCACAGCTGGCAAAGCTATATCGAATAACAGCGGACTGAGCTCACTTTCACCAGCTTTGGATGAACAACTTGGACTGATAAGAGTTGGTGGGAGGCTCCGTAAAGCTGAGGTATTAGAAGATAATGCCCTCCACACAATCCTCCTGTCACCTGATCACATTGTCACCCGCCTACTGATCAAAGACTATGACAAGTGCCTCCTTCACCCTGGGCCAGAGAGAGTCTCTGATAAGGTCAGGAGGTCCTACTGGATGATATGGGGACGTCAAGTCATCCGGAAACATCAGAGACAATGCGCAGAGTGTTGTAAGTGGCGCAAGAGACCTGTGCTTCCCTGGATGGCTGATTTACCCTCTGCATGACTTCGTCTGAATCAGCCTCCTTTCTGGTCCACGGGGGTCGACTGTTTCGGCCCTTATATAGTGAAAATCAGCAGAAGACAGGAGAAAAGGTGGGGCATCATATTTAAGTGCCTGACCACAAGGTGAGTCCATTTGAACCTCCTTTGTCACATGGATACTCACTCTTTTCTCCTTGCGTTCCGGAGGTTTGTGGCTAGGCGAGGGAAACCATTTGAACTTCTCTGTGATCAGGGTACCAATTTCCGGGGAGGAGACAAACAGCTCAAAGAAGCCCTTGCTCAGCTTGAACCTTCCCTGAAAGAACAGTTGGCAGGACAAAGTATCTCCTTCTGATGCAACCCGCCCCATGTACCTCACTTCTGAGGAGCATGGGAGAGGGAAATCAAGTCTGTCAAGGCTTCTCTTCAGGTGGTGCTACGGCATCAGACAGTTCCTGAAGAGGTCCTTGCCGCCGTATTAGTAGAGGTGGAAGGGATCTTAAATTCAAAACCTTTGGGCTATGTGTCGTCAGACGTGGCAGACCCAGACCCTGTCAAGCCTAACCTGCTTTTGATGGGGCAGCAGGATGCCTCCTTGCCACAGGCCTTATACGGGTCTGATGCTCTGCTAGGACGACGAAGAAAATGACACAGCCAAGTCATCGCGGACCACTTCTGGAGCCAGTTCATACGGAGATATCTACCCAACCTCCAACTGTGACAGAAATGGAAAGGCTCGACAGAGGACCACGTTGTTGGACAGGTAGTCCTTGTGATGGACAGTCAACTTCCTCGAGCCATGTGGCCTGTTGGACGGGTGAGTAAGGTCATCACCAATGATAATGGGTAGATCCGGACCGCTGAAGTGGACATCAAATGTAGCACTTACCTACGCCCCTTGCCAAACTGATTGAACTGCCAGAAATGCCCAGCGACGCTGCTGGGGTAACCTAGTGGCCAACTGATGGGCAGAGTCTTAATGCTGTTTGCAAATATATCTAGTAAATTTGGGGGTGGCTGTACAAAATTCCCTGCCTATCCAAAAAAGGGACACTGTCTATTTAAGACTCTGCTGTTTGTGCGCATGCTCCTCCCTTTGGTGCACTATCTAAAGCTGTACGGACGTTGCGAAGTTTAGGCTGGTCAAGCACACGGCTTACTAATTGTTTAATTTTTCTCCTTGACTACCTCTTCCCTGTTGTGCATGAATGACAATGTAAGTAATGTTCACCTTGACTGTTAGACATTATTTTGTCCATTCTGTGTAGCCACTTATGTCTTAGACGAATGTTAAGCCTTGCACACATTTTGAACATGTTAGCTCAACTGGAGCGAATTGTTTGAAAAACCTTATTATTTATTTTGTTACTAGAACACTGGATTGAAGCCAGATTCGGCACAATTATATTATAGTATTATGTTTACACTTAAAGAATTCTGTGGTTTGCACTTTATTAAGCTATTTGCCTGTGTAACTTCGTGGTTGGAATGTTACACTGTATTTCAATGAGTCACATTGCATCAGCCTTCTACACGTGACATTCGGTGCTGCCACCTAGTGGTAATAGTATTGTATTTGTTATACAAACTAGAGTTGTTCAAATGAGTGTGATGTGTCAATGGAACACTTTCTTTGCACTGTATATTAGCATCTTATTTATATATTTCAGCATGCTGATTGTTTTCTTCTTTATTTCCTTTGTAGAAACCACACACACACTCACCCACAAATGTTCTAACTGAAAGATGTTTATTTTGTATTATAAATGCAACAAAGAAGCCTGATTACTTTGTAACCTACTTTTTAGATGGGACAATAAATTGTCGAAGAGTATTTGCTGGAAGAGCTATTCTTTCTGACCGAAGAATTAGGCCAGCGGGTGTACAACTAGCACTTTCTATTCATAATTCCCTACAAAGACATTCCTTAGAAGATTCAGACTCCCAAGATTTTTCTAACAATAAAATGCAAATTTCTTCAAAACGGTAGTTTCTTGTCGGGAATCAATCATCAAGCTGATTTGCATATAATGTGTTGTTTGAATTGACAAAAAGAAGTTTTACGGCCTCCGGGCACTTTAAATATTGAAGTGTGAAAAATTATTATTTAACACCACTGTATGTATGAATGTGTGTGTGTCTGTGCATGCGTGTGCTAAGCGTGAGTGTATGCCAGAGCTGAACCCTCAGGGCCTTCTATGCGTTCAGAGAAGGCCTAAAAAAATCTGGACCAAAAAATATGAGTTTTAAATAAAAAATAATAATTATTTAAAAAATTTCTATCTCATTTAATTTCATACATTTAATACATTTTCTCTCATCAATGTTCTAAAGTTAAGCTTACTGCCAAGTTCACATAAGCAATGAAAGGTTTACTGTCCTGAAAACGTGTTATCCAATCAGAATCGCCCATCTATATCAAGACCCGGTCGCTGGCTCATTAATTGGTTAGGACTTCATGAATCCGGGGGAAGGCCAAGCTATGCATAAAGCTATGTGTCATGGTTTGGAGAGTGAGGAGCAAATTGACCAATTACGGTTTGATTTTAAGTGGGCGGGACAAAAACAAAAGATCGAAGGCCTTCTTGAAGTCCGAACATCGTAATCTCGGCAGAGTGGTGAGAGCGGGTGAGAGACGGGGTTAAATGGCGGAAGACGAGAGCGACGTTGTGGCTAGCTTGATACCATCGCCTTTTTCAAGGCGGCCTTTCACAGAAAAACTTCAAATAATATAAAATGGAGGACCAACTCCAGAACTGGAATTTAAATAAAAGGTTAAGAAAGTGGAAAGGCATTCAAAGACGGAAAATTATCAGCGCTGTCCGTGGACAACGGGCTGTAAGAAAACACCAGAGGTGTATAAAGTACTCAAAAAAAAAAATGTAGAAGTAACATATCTGAAAGTAACTTTGGTAAAAGTTGAAATCACCCATTAGAAAATTACTTGAGTAAAAGTCTAAAAGTAGCTCACATTAAATGTACTTAAGTTCTAAAAGTACCTTGCGAAAAAATATACTTAAGCATCAAAAGTGCAAGTACAAAGTATTTTTCATAGTACGCATAGAAAGAAGCAAAACAACCACACATTGTCCTCTCCTTGTTCTCTTTAATCAACTTTCAGGTGAATGAAAGTTTTCAAAAAACAAACAGGCAGCCTTTGCTTTATATACTTCTACCTCTTCTTCTTCTTCGAGTTTACTGGCGGTTTAAAAAACCACTATAATTGACTATAATTAGTAGTAGAATGACATAGGATCAATACCATGTCGAATTTTTGCTTTAGAAAACTCATTTTTCTTAACTACTTATTCGGATACCACTGACTCTCTGTAGCTGAAGTGGTTGCTACAGAGGACAACAATTGTTTCTCTAGCAAGATATAATTTTTTTTAACTGCTAGATAGATAATACGGGCAAGTATATTGAGCAGTTTGCACATCAGGCATAGCTGAGGAGTTGAATTCAGGCAATCCCTGAAATACAGGGATTTGAGTGAACTCATCAATATTCTAAATCGTGTTCCAGCTCGGGCTTGCTTGTGAATATTCACTAACTGATCTGGGTGCGCCATCTAGTGATAGAATATTGTAACTGTGTGCATAAATTAACAGCTCCATGTCCGCTGTCGGGCACATCTGCTCAAAGATACTCTGCCGAGCACCGTTGTTCTTCTCGAACACGCCAAATCCAGATAATCCTTAAATGATGAATTACATTCATATTTTAATTTGTGATGAAGTGGCCAGTGTCAGAGGAACAAAGTATACTTTTTTATGTTTTAAATGTAGAAGAGTAGAAGTAAAAGTCCTGGTTAAAAAATAACTCAAGTGAAGTACAAATCCTCAAAATAACTAAACCCTTTAAATTCATCGTAGTGTTGCTTTTTTCCGTGATGACTTCTTTTCTCGGTGGTGATGGCGAAGGCGAAGGCCCAGCTGTAGTGCTTACGGTTCTCCACTGGTGTGTGCATGTATGAGTATGTGTGCATGTGCGTGCACATGTATGTGTTTAAATAGTGTGCATGACTATGTGTGTGTGTGCGTAAGAGTGTACATGTGTGCGGTAACTGTGGCCTCTCACCACCGTCATCAGAGATCCAGTAAACATCGATGCTCTTCTTCCCCTGTTTGCTCTGGAAGACGGTGCGGATTTGTGCCACAGGATCAGTCTCCCCCTTTCCATCATCTGTGAAGCAGAGGAGGTGGGGTTACTGCAGGGAACAGCTGAAGCAGAGGGGGAGGGGTTACTGCAGGGAACAGCTGAAGCAGAGGGGGTGGGGTTACTGCAGGGAACAGCTGAAGCAGAAGGGGTGGGGTTACTGCTGGAAACAGCTGAAGCAGAGGGGGTGGGGTAACTGCAGGGAACAGCTGAAGCAGAGGGGGTGGGGTTAGTGCAGGGAACAGCTGAAGCAGAGGGGGTGGGATTAGTGCAGGGAATAGCTGAAGCAGAGGGGGTGGGGTTAGTGCAGGAAACAGCAGAAGCAGAGGGGGTGGGGTTACTGCAGGGAACAGTTGAAGCAGAGGGGGTAGAGTTAGTGTAGGGAACAGCTGAAGCAGAGGGGGTGGGGTTACTGCAGGGAACAGTTGAAGCAGAGGGGGTGGAGTTAGTGCAGGGAACAGCTAAAGCAGAGGGGGTGGGGTTAGTGCAGGGAACAGCTGAAGCAGAGGGGTGGGGTTACTGCAGGGAACAGCTGAAAACAGAGGGGGTGGGGTTACTGCTGGGAGCAGTTGAAGCAGAGGGGGTGGGGTTACTGCAGGGAACAGCTGAAGCAGAGGGGAGGGGTTACTGCAGGGAACAGCTGAAGCAGATAGGGTGGGGTTAGTGCAGGGAAAAGCTGAAGCAGAGGGGGTGGGGTTAGTGCAGGGAACAGCTGAAGCAGAGGGGGTGGGGTTAGTGCAGGGAACAGCTGAAGCAGAGGGGGTGGAGTTAGTGCAGGGAAAAGCTGAAGCAGAGGGGGTGGGGCTAGTGCAGGGAACAGCTGAAGCAGAGGGGGTGGGGTTAGTGCAGGGAATAGCTGAAGCAGAGGGGGTGGGGTTACTGCAGGGAACAGCTGAAGCAGAGGGGGTGGGGTTACTGCAGGGAGCAGTTGAAGCGGAGGGGGTGGAGTTAGTGCAGGGAACAGCTGAAACAGTATGTTCACCTGAGATTCTCTCTGGAATATCTTGCTGCAGGTCCAATGTGTTTTCATTTTCATAGGCCCGATTCACTGCACAAAACACAGTGTTACTGCACAAGTTCACAAATATACCTGCAATATACACTTTGAAATACACATTCCCATGCACACAGACAAACACACACACACACACACACACACTCATACACTAACTCATTTACTCATTTTACTCAAACACAAAAACAAAAGCATTCACACATTTGCATTTTCAGTCTGACAAGGAAACATGCACAAATTAGTTTAATAACCTTCTCCTTGAATTTCTTCTGAAACATCAAGTCCGTCCATCATCCTGAGCAAACACACACCGTAATTTGAGTCAAATGTGTCCCTGGAAGAGAAAAGGATTATGACAGGACCATCAGGAGGCAGTAAAAAATGTTTATTTTCCGAGCATGCTATTTTGCACAGCTGCTCAAAACCCAACACCACTCCTCTAACCGCTGCTCCACACCGCTGCTCCAAACACTGCTGCACACCGCTGCTCTAACCTATGCACCACACTGCTGCTCTAACCACTGCTCCACACTGCTGCTCTAACCACTGCACCACACTGCTGCTCTAACCACTGCTCCACACTGCTGCTCTAACCACTGCACCACACCGCTGCTCTAACCACTGCTCCACACCGCTGCTCTAACCACTGCTCCACACTGCTGCTCTAACCACTGCTCCACACCGCTGCTCTAACCACTGCTCCACACTGCTGCTCTAACCACTGCTCCACACTGCTGCTCTAACCACTGCTCCACACTGCTGCTCTAACCACTGCTCCACCACGCTGCCCTAACCACTGCTCCACACTGCTGCTCTAATCACTGCTCCACATTGCTGCTGTAACCACTGCTCCACACTGCTGCTCTAACCACTGCTCCACACTGCTCCTCGAACCACTACACCACACCGCTGCTCTAACCAGTGCTCCACACTGCTGCTCGAACCACTGCTCCACACCGCTGCTATAACCACTGCAACACATTGCTGCTAGAACCACTGCTCCACACCGCTGCTCAACCCACTGCACCACACCGCTGCTCAAACCACTGCTCCACACTGCTGCTCTAACCACTGCTCCACACCGCTGCTGAAACCACTGCTTCACCCCACTGCTCAAACCACTGCTCCACACTGCTCCTCTAAACACTGCTCCACACTGCTGCTCTAACCACTGCTCCACACCACTGCTCTAACCACTGCTCCACACTGCTGCTCCAACCACTGCACCACACTGCTGCTCCAACCACTGCTCCACACCGCTGCTCTAACCACTGCTCCACACCGCTGCTCCAGCCACTGCTCCACACTGCTGCTCAAACCACTGCTCCACACTGCTGGCCTAACCACTGCACCACACTGCTGCTCTAACCACTGCTCCACACCGCTGCTCTAACCACGGCTCCGCACAGCTGCTCTATGCACTGCTCCACAATGCTGCTCTTACCACTGCTCCACACTGCTGCTCTAACCACTGCTCCACATCGCTGCTCTAACCACTGCTCCACACTGCTGCTCTAACCACTGCTCCACACCGCTGCTCTAACCACTGCTCCACACCGCTGCTCTAACCACTGCTCCACACCGCTGCTCCCACCACTGCTGCACACTGCTGCACTAACCACTGATCCACACTGCTGCTCTACCACTGCCACTGCTCCACCACTGCTGCTGCTGCTCTAACCACTGCTCCACACCGCTGCTCTAACCACTGCTCCACACCGCTGCTCTAACCACTGCTCCACACCGCTGCTCTAACCACTGCTCCACACTGCTGCTCTAACCACTGCTCCACACCGCTGCTCTAACCACTGCTCCACACCGCTGCTCTAACCACTGCTCCACACTGCTGCTCTAACCACTGCTCCACACTGCTGCTCTAACCACTGCTCCACACTGCTGCTCTAACCACTGTTCCACACCGCTGCTCTAACCATTGCTCCACACCGCTGCTCTTACCACTGCTCCACACTGCTGCACTAACCACTGATCCACACTGCTGCCCTAACCACTGCTCCACACCGCTGCTCAAACCACTGCTCCACACCGCTGCTCTAACCACTGCTCCACACTGCTGCTCTAACCACTGCTCCACTGCTCCACACTGCTGCTCTGCTCTCCACTGCTCCACACTGCTGCTCTAACCACTGCTCCACACCGCAGCTCTAACCACTGCTCCACACCGCTGCTCTAACCACTGCTCCACATTGCTGCTCTAACCACTGCTCCACACTGCTGCTCTAACCACTGTTCCACACCGCTGCTCTAACCACTGCTCCACACCGCTGCTCTTACCACTGCTCCAAACTGCTGCTCTAACCAATGATCCACACAGCTGCTCTAACCACTGCTCCACAGTGCTGCTCTAATCACTGCTCCACACCACTGCTATAACCACTGCAACACACTGCTGCTGTAACCACTGCTCCACACTGCTGCTCTAACCACTGTTCCACAATGCTGCTCTAACCACTGCTCCACACTGCTGCTCCAATCACTGCGCCACACTGCTGCTCCAACCACTGCTCCACACCGCTGCTCTAACCACTGCTCCACACTGCTGCTCCAACCACTGCACCACACCGCTGCTCTAACCACTGCTCCACACTGCTGCTCTAACCACTGCTCCACACCGCTGCTCTAACCACTGCTCCACACCCCTGCTCCAACCACTGCTCCACACTGCTCCTCCAATTACTGCGCTGCACTGCTGCCCTAACCACCGCTCCACACTGCTGCTCCAATCACTGCGCCACACTGCTGCTCTAACCACTGCTCCACACTGCTGCTCTAACCACTGTTCCACACCGCTGCTCTAACCACTGCTCCACACCGCTGCTCTAACCACTGCTCCACACTGCTGCTCTAACCACTGATCCACACTGCTGCCCTAACCACTGCTCCACACCGCTGCTCTAACCACTGTTCCACACTGCTGCTCTAACCACTGCTCCACACCGCTGCTCTTACCACTGCTCCACACTGCTGCTCTAACCACTGCTCCACACTGCTGCTCTAACCACTGCTCCACACCGCTGCTCTAACCACTGCTCCACACTGCTGCTCTAACCACTGCTCCACACCGCTGCTCTAACCACTGCTCCACACCGCTGCTCTAACCACTGCTCCACACTGCTGCTCTAACCACTGCTCCACACTGCTGCTCTAACCACTGCTCCACACTGCTGCTCTAACCACTGCTCCACACCACTGCTCTAACCACTGCAACACACTGCTGCTGTAACCACTGCTCCACACTGCTGCTCTAACCACTGTTCCACAATGCTGCTCTAACCACTGCTCCACACTGCTGCTCCAATCACTGCGCCACACTGCTGCTCCAACCACTGCTCCACACTGCTGCTCTAACCACTGCTCCACACTGCTGCTCCAACCACTGCACCACACCGCTGCTCTAACCACTGCTCCACACTGCTGCTCTAACCACTGCTCCACACCGCTGCTCTAACCACTGCTCCACACCCCTGCTCCAACCACTGCTCCACACTGCTGCTCCACCACTGCTCCACACTGCTGCTCTAACCACTGCTCCACACTGCTGCTCCAATCACTGCGCCACACTGCTGCTCTAACCACTGCTCCACACTGCTGCTTTAACCACTGCTCCACACTGCTGCTCTAACCACCACACTGCTGCTCTAACCACTGCTCCACACCGCTGCTCTAACCACTGTTCCACACTGCTGCTCTAACCACTGCTCCACACCGCTGCTCCAACCACTGCTCCACACTGCTGCTCTAACCACTGCTCCACACCACTGCTCTAACCACTGCACCACACCGCTGCTCTAACCACTGCTCCACACTGCTGCTCTAACCACTGTTCCACACTGCTGCTCTCACCACTGCTCCTCACCGCTGCTCTAACCACTGCTCCAAACCGCTGCTCTAACCATTGCTCTACACTGCTGCTCTAACCACTGCTCCACACTGCTGCTCCCACCACTGCTCCACACTGCTGCTCTAACCACTGCTCCACACCGCTGCTCTACCCACTGCTCCACACTGCTGCTCTAACCACTGCTCCACACCTTTGCTCCAACCACTGCTCCACACCGCTGCTCTAATCACTGCTCCACACTGCTGCTCTCACCACTGCTCCACACCGCTGTTCTAACCACTGCTCCACACCGCTGCTCTAACCACTGCTCCACACTGCTGCTCTAACCACTGCTCCACACTGCTGCTCTCACCACTGCTCCACACCGCTGCTCTAACCACTGCTCCACACTGCTGTACTAACCACTGCTCCACACCGCTGCTCCAACCACTGCTCCACACCGCTGCTCCAACCACTGCTCCACACCGCTGCTCTAACCACTGCTCCACACCACTGCTCTAACCACTGCTTCACACCGCTGTTCTAACCACTGCTCCACACCGCTGCTCTAACCACTGCTCCACACTGCTGCTCTCACCACTGCTCCACACTGCTGCTCCCACCACTGCTCCACACTGCTGTTCTAACCACTGTTCCACACCGCTGCTCCAACCACTGCTCCACACCACTGCTCCAATCACTGCTCCACACTGCTGCTCTAACCACTGCTCCACACTGCTGCTCTAACCACTGCTCCACACTGCTGCTCTAACCACTGCTCCACACTGCTGCTCTCACCACTGCTCCACACTGCTGCTCTCACCACTGCTCCACACTGCTGTTCTAACCACTGCTCCACACTGCTGCTCTAACCACTCCTGTGCACCGCTGCTCTCACCACTGATCCGCACCGCTGCTCCAATCACTGCGCCACACTGCTGCTCCAACCACTGCTCCACACTGCTGCTCTAACCACTGCTCCACACTGCTGCTCTATCCACTGCTGCACACCGCTGCTCTAACCACTGCTCCACACTGCTGCTCTAACCACTGCTCCACACTGCTGCTCTAATCACTGCGCCACACTGCTGCTCCAACCACTGCTCCTCACTGCTGCTCTAACCACTGCTCCACACTGCTGCTCCAACCACTGCACCACACCGCTGCTCTAACCACTGCTCCACACTGCTGCTTTAACCACTGCTCCACACTGCTGCTCTAACCACTACAGCACACTGCTGCTCTAACCACTGCTCCACACCGCTGCTCTAACCACTGTTTCACACTGCTGCTCTAACCACTGCTCCACACCGCTGCTCCAGTCACTGCTCCACACTGCTGCTCTAACCACTACACCACACCGCTGCTCTAACCACTGCTCCACACCGCTGCTCTAACCACTGTTCCACACTGCTGCTCTCACCACTGCTCCTCACCGCTGCTCTAACCACTGCTCCAAACCGCTGCTCTAACCATTGCTCTACACTGCTGCTCTAACGACTGCTCCACACTGCTGCTCCCACCACTGCTCCACACTGCTGCTCTAACCACTGCTCCACACCGCTGCTCTAACCACTGCTCCACATCGCTGCTCTAACCACTGCTCCACACCTTTGCTCCAACCACTGCTCCACACCGCTGCTCTAATCACTGCTCCACACTGCTGCTCTCACCACTCCTCCACACCGCTGTTCTAACCACTGCTCCACACCGCTGCTCTAACCACTGCTCCACACTGCTGCTCTAACCACTGCTCCACACTTCTGCTCTCACCACTGCTCCACACTGCTGCTCTAACCACTGCTCCACACTGCTGTACTAACCACTGCTCCACACCGCTGCTCCAACCACTGCTCCACACCGCTGCTCTAACCACTGCTCCACACCGCTGCTCTAACCACTGCTCCACACCACTGCTCTAACCACTGCTTCACACCGCTGTTCTAACTACTGCTCCACACCGCTGCTCTAACCACTGCTCCACACTGCTGCTCTCACCACTGCTCCACACTGCTGCTCTCACCACTGCTCCTTACTGCTGTTCTAACCACTGCTCCACCCTGCTGCTCTAACCACTCCTGTGCACCACTGCTCTCACCACTGATCCACACCGCTGCTCTAATCACTGCTCCACACTGCTGCTCCAACCACTGCTCCACACTGCTGCTCTAACCACTGCTCCACACTGCTGCTCTAACCACTGCTCCACACCGCTGCTCTAACCACTGCTCCACACTGCTGCTCTAACCACTGTTCCACAACGTTGCTCTAACCACTGCTCCACACTGCTGCTCTAATCACTGCTCCACACTGCTGCTCCAACCACTGCTCCTCACTGCTGCTCTAACCACTGCTCCACACTGCTGCTCCAACCACTGCACCACACCGCTGCTCTAACCACTGCTCCACACTGCTGCTTTAACCACTGCTCCACACTGCTGTTCTAACCACTGCTCCACACTGCTGCTCCAACCACTGCACCACACTGCTGCTCTAACCACTGCTCCACACCCCTGCTCCAACCACTGCTCCACACTGCTGCTCTAACCACTGCTCCACACTGCTGCTCTAACCACTGCTCCACACTGCTGCTCTAACCATTCCACACCGCTGCTCCAACCACTGCTCCACACCACTGCTCCAATTACTGTGCTGCACTGCTGCCCCAACCACCGCTCCACACTGCTGCTCTAACCACTGCTCCACACTGCTGCTCCAACCACTGCTCCACACTGCTGCTCTAACCACTGCTCCACACTGCTGCTCTAACCACTGCTCCACACTGCTGCTCTAATCACTGCGCCACACTGCTGCTCCAACCACTGCTCCTCACTGCTGCTCTAACCACTGCTCCACACTGCTGCTCCAACCACTGCACCACACCGCTGCTCTAACCACTGCTCCACACTGCTGCTTTAACCACTGCTCCTCACTGCTGCTCTAACCACTGCTCCACACTGCTGCTCTAACCACTGCTCCACACCGCTGCTCTAACCACTGCTCCACACTGCTGCTCTAACCACTGCTCCACACCGCTGCTCCAACCACTGCTCCACACCACTGCTCCAACCACTGCTCCACACCGCTGCTCTAACCACTGCTCCACACCACTGCTCTAACCACTGCTGCTGCTCTAACCACTGCTCCACACCACTGCTCTAACCACTGCTCCACACTGCTGCTCTAACCACTGCTCCACACTGCTGCTCTAACCACTGCTCCACACTGCTGCTCTAACCACTGCTCCACTGCTGCTCTAACCACTGCTCCACACTGCTGCTCTAACCACTGCTCCACACACTGCTCTAACCACTGCTCCACACTGCTGCTCCACCACTGCTCCACACTGCTGCTCCAACCACTGCTCCACACTGCTGCTCTAACCACTGCTCCACACTGCTGCTCTATCCACTGCTCCACACCGCTGCTCTAACCACTGCTGCACACTGCTGCTCTAACCACTGTTCCACAACGCTGCTCTAACCACTGCTCCACACTGCTGCTCTAATCACTGCGCCACACTGCTGCTCCAACCACTGCTCCTCACTGCTGCTCTAACCACTGCTCCACACTGCTGCTCCAACCACTGCACCACACCGCTGCTCTAACCACTGCTCCACACTGCTGCTTTAACCACTGCTCCACACTGCTGTTCTAACCACGGCTCCACACTGCTGCTCTAACCACTGCACCACACCGCTGCTCTAACCATTGCTCCACACCCCTGCTCCAACCACTGCTCCACACTGCTGCTCCAACCACTGCTCCACACTGCTGCTCTAACCACTGCTCCACACTGCTGCTCTAACCACTGTTCCACACCGCTGCTCCAACCACTGCTCCACACCACTGCTCCAACCACTGTGCTGCACACTGCTGCCCTAACCACCGCTCCACACTGCTGCTCTAACCACTGCTCCACACTGCTGCTCCAACCACTGCTCCACACTGCTGCTCTAACCACTGCTCCACACTGCTGCTCTAACCACTGCTCCACACGGCTGCTCTAACCACTGTTCCACACCGCTGCTCCAACCACTGCTCCACACCACTGCTCCAATTACTGTGCTGCACTGCTGCCCTAACCACCGCTCCACACTGCTGCTCTAACCACTGCTCCACACTGCTGCTCCAACCAGTGCTCCACACTGCTGCTCTAACCACTGCTCCACACCGCTGCTCTAACCACTGCTCCACACGGCTGCTCTAACCACTGTTCCACACCGCTGCTCCAACCACTGCTCCACACCACTGCTCCAATCACTGCGCCACACTGCTGCTCTAACCACCGCTCCACACTGCTGCTCTAACCACTGCTCCACACTGCTGCTCTAACCACTGCTCCACACTGCTGCTCTCACCACTGCTCCACACTGCTGCTCTCACCACTCCTGTGCACCGCTGCTCTCACCACTGATCCGCACCGCTGCTCCAATCACTGCGCCACACTGCTGCTCCAACCACTGCTCCTCACTGCTGCTCTAACCACTGCTCCACACTGCTGCTCTAACCACTCCTGTGCACCGCTGCTCTCACCACTGATCCGCACCGCTGCTCCAATCACTGCGCCACACTGCTGCTCCAACCACTGCTCCTCACTGCTGCTCTAACCACTGCTCCACACTGCTGCTCTATCCACTGCTGCACACCGCTGCTCTAACCACTGCTGCACACTGCTGCTCTAACCACTGTTCCACAACGTTGCTCTAACCACTGCTCCACACTGCTGCTCTAATCATTGCGCCACACTGCTGCTCCAACCACTGCTCCTCACTGCTGCTCTAACCACTGCTCCACACTGCTGCTCCAACCACTGCTCCACACTGCTGTTCTTAAAACCACTCCACGCCAGAAGAAAACCTGCAGTTTTTTTTTTGTTTTTTTCATTTTATAAATTTGGCACCTCCAATCCCACCCGAATCTGGAATGCCAAACTGGGGAATGATGTACAAGACTTGCTCATATGGGACCCCTTGCTTCCAGCTCAGGAGAGTGAAGACAGTTCGCGGCTCTCCTCCTAAGCAAGCGCTTGTCAGCCTCCTGCTTCTTATACACTTATTGGTTGAATCTTCACAAGAACAGAACGAGGGCGGGGATACCCGAACATGAACAGGCTTAGAATCTTCCTGACGAGCTCCTGGCTGGCCAGCAGGAGGCCCTTAAGCAACGAACGAAGCGATTTTTTTTTTTTTTTATATGCCCACCCCGGCAGACCCTTCCCTATTTGCCTCCCTGTAGCGCAATGGCTAATTGTGCGCTACTCTGAAAAAGCTGCCGACCGTTGCCGGTTGGTACGACCGGGGCTCGAACCCGCGCCGTGATAGTCTCCTCTGCCACGTAATGCAATGCTTTAACTGAGTGAGCTATCCGGCAGCTTTTCTTAAAATTTTTTTTTATTAATTTAGCATCTCCAATCCCACCCAAATCTGGAATGCCCAATCTGAGAACTATGTAGAAGTCTTGCTCGTGTGCAACCCTCTTGTTGCCAGCTCAGGAGAGAGAGACAGTTCACGGCTCTCCTCTGAAGCACGCGCCTTTCGCCGCTGCATCTTAACACTCATTGGACGAAACTTACGCAAGTTCAGAACGAGGGCGGAGGATACCCGAACATGAGCAAGCTTAGAATCTCACTGACGAGCACCCGGATGGCCAACAGGAGGCGCTTTAGTAACGAACAAGGCAATTATTTTTAATTTCCCTTCCCAGCAGTCCCTTCCCAATTTGCATCCCTGCAGTGGTTTTAGCCAATCGTGCGCTGCTCTGAAAAAGCTGCCGACCACTGCCGCTTGTTACGACCGGGGATCGAACTTGCGCCGTGGTATTCACGACTGCTTCGCAAATACGGCGCCTTAACCGAGTGAGCTAGCCGGGCAGCCATAAAACCAGTGTTTTGCCAAAAATACTCACGATATGATGGTTACATATTCCTCCATGCTGCAGGGGGAGCACTCTTTCCAGTTAGTCTTGAAGCCCATACACAAGGTATTGGGTTTCAGTTTTCCCAGTCCTGTGGCCTGTCGAGAGAGAAAGACCAGGACAGGGCAAGAGGGTGGACAGACAGGATGAGATGAATCGATAGAGGGCGAGAGTATTTGAGAGGAAGTGAAAGAGGTAGGGAGAGAATGAGAGAGCACAGAAGAGAGGTGGGAGGGATGGAGATGGGCGGCTGAGGGTACCTGCAGCAGGTTGCGAGTTCCCTCTCGAAGGTTCTCGCCGGTGATTGGAGCATAGAAAGAGCGAATCTTCCTCTGATTCAGCCACTTTACCAAACTCACAATGTTCCGAGGTGGAGGTGCGGCTTTATTGTCCTCCTACAACACCAAATCAACACTCTCAACAACCAGCAGAGTTTACTGTCCTCTTAAACAAATAACTAACTCTCTCAACAACCAGCAGAGTTTACTATCCTCCTAAACAAATAACTAACTCTCTCAACAACCAGCAGAGTTCACTGTCCTCCTAAACAAATAACTAACTCTCTCAACAACCAGCAGAGTTTACTGCCCTCCTAAACAAATAACTAACTCTCTCAAAAACCAGCAGAGTTTACTGCCCTCCTAAACAAATAACTAACTCTCTCAAAAACCAGGAGAGTTTACTGTCCTCCTAAACATTCTACCTGTCGAGCTCGCCTTGCTTCCTTGCCTCGGACGACATTTAGGTCCGTTGGAAGCGCGAGTTTCGCTCTCTTATTTTATTTGTTTGTCTCTCATCTGTGTGTCCTCCTTTTATTCTGGCCACTGCGTTTGGCGTCTCAACTCACCAGCCATCACACCTCCTAAACAAAAAACTAACTCTCAAAAACCAGCAGAGTTTACAGTCCTCCTAAACAAATAACTAACTCTCTCAACAACCAGCAGAGTTTACTGTCCTCCTAAACAAATAACTAACTCTCTCAACAACCAGCAGAGTTTACTGTCCTCCTAAACAAATAACTAACTCTCTCAAAAACCAGGAGAGTTTACTGTCCTCCTAAACAAATAACTAACTCTCTCAAAACCAGCAGAGTTTACTGTCCTCCTAAACAAATAACTAACTCTCTCAAAAACCAGCAGAGTTTACTGTCCTCCTAAACAAATAACTAACTCTCTCAAAACCAGCAGAGTTTACTGTCCTCCTAAACAAATAACTAACTCTCTCAAAACCAGCAGAGTTTACTGTCCTCCTAAACAAATAACTAACTCTCTCAAAACCAGCAGAGTTTACCGTCCTCCTAAACAAATAACTAACTCTCTCAAAACCAGCAGAGTTTACTGTCCTCCTAAACAAATAACTAACTCTCTCAAAACCAGGAGAGTTTACTGTCCTCCTAAAAAAAAACACCCTCTCAAAAACCAGCAGAGTTTACTGTCCTCCTAAACAAATAACCAACACTCTCAACAACCAGCAGAGTTTACTGTCCTCCTAAACAAATAACTAACTCTCTCATCAACCAGCAGAGTTTCTGTCCTCCTAAACAAATAACCAACACTCTCAACAACCAGCAGAGTTTACTGTCCTCCTAAACAAATAACTTTCTCAACAACCAGCAGAGTTTACTGTCCTCCTAAACAAATAACTAACTCTCTCAACAACCAGCAGAGTTTACTGTCCTCCTAAACAAATAACTAACTCTCTCAAAACCAGCAGAGTTTACTGTCCTCCTAAACAAATAACACCCTCTCAAAAACCAGCAGAGTTTACTGTCCTCCTAAACAAATAACACCCTCTCAAAAACCAGCAAAGTTTACTGTCCTCCAAAACAATTAACTAAGTCTCTCAACAACCAGCAGAGTTCACTGTCCTCCTCAACAAATAACTCTCTCAAAAACCAGCAGAGTTTACTGTCCTCCTAAAAAATTAACTAACTCTCTCAACAACCAGCAGAGTTTACTGTCCTCCTAAACAAATAACTAACTCTCTCAACAACCAGCAGAGTTTACTGTCCTCCTAAACAAATAACTAACACTCTCAAAAACCAGGAGAGTTTACTGTCCTCCTAAACAAATAACTCTCTCAACAACCAGCAGAGTTTACTGTCCTCCTAAACAAATAACTAACACTCTCAACAACCAGCAGAGTTTACTGTCCTCCTAAACAAATAACTCTCTCAACAACCAGCAGAGTTTACTGTCCTCCTAAACAAATAACTAACACTCTCAACAACCAGCAGAGTTTACTGTCCTCCTAAACAAATAACTAACTCTCTCAACAACCAGCAGAGTTTACTGTCCTCCTAAACAAATAACTAACTCTCTCAACAACCAGCAGAGTTTACTTTCCTCCTAAACAAATAACACCCTCTCAAAAACCAGCAGTTTACTGTCCTCCTAAACAAATAACTGTCAAAAACCAGCAGAGTTTACTGTCCTCCTAAACAAATAACTAACTCTCTCAACAACCAGCAGAGTTTACTGTCCTCCTAAACAAATAACTAACTCTCTCAAAACCAGGAGAGTTTACTGTCCTCCTAAACAAATAACTAACTCTCTCAAAACCAGCAGAGTTTACTTTCCTCCGAAACAAATAACACCCTCTCAAAAACCAGCAGAGTTTACTGTCCTCCTAAACAATTAACTAACTCTCTCAACAACCAGCAGAGTTCACTGTCCTCCTCAACAAATAACTCTCTCAAAAACCAGCAGAGTTTACTTTCCTCCTAAACAAATAACACCCTCTCAAAAACCAGCAGAAATTACTGTCCTCCTAAACAAATAACTAACACTCTCAAAAACCAGGAGAGTTTACTGTCCTCCTAAACAAATAACTCTCTCAACAACCAGCAGAGTTTACTGTCCTCCTAAACAAATAACTAACACTCTCAACAACCAGCAGAGTTTACTGTCCTCCTAAACAAATAACTAACTCTCTCAACAACCAGCAGTTTACTGTCCTCCTAAACAAATAACTAACTCTCTCAACAACCAGCAGAGTTTACTTTCCTCCTAAACAAATAACACCCTCTCAAAAACCAGCAGTTTACTGTCCTCCTAAACAAATAACTGTCAAAAACCAGCAGAGTTTACTGTCCTCCTAAACAAATAAATAACTCTCTCAAAAACCAGTACAGCATCACCGTTTTGGAAAAACAAAAAATACTGACACTCTCAGAGGCTGTGTCAAGGTGAATTTCACCTAAAACACACAGCAACCGCTCTTACAAACCAGCACAGGCTAACTTTGCTTCTGAAACACTAAACTAACACACTCAATTGCCTGATCTGGGTAACTGTTCTTCTAACACATTAAATTAAAACTCTCAGAAACTGTTACGGCCTTTCTGTCCTGTCTATAACACAAAACTAAACAGGAAAGCAGTGCAAGCAGTGACACCATAAGGAAGCTCTTTCAGACAAAGGGCACAATAAATCTGTATGTAAAGTTATACATTAATGGATCTGCAAAACTGGTCGATACCGGTAGAGTCTTGTGCAAATTAATTTGATAAAGCAGGTCGGAGTGGGAAAAACCAAACAACAAAGGTCTTCAGGCTTTTCATTACTTTAATAGCATCTCCATTTAGGACTCAGTATGAGATTTGTCCTCGGCGGCTCTTGATAAGCTGTTCCACCCGTTTGGGCATGGAGCTGACCAGGTTTTTGCAGGTTGCCTTGATTTCTTCCTTGTGATGCCACACCTGGAGACCTGCATCGATGACTTTGGCTTTTACGGTGCAGTCCTTTTGCTGCAGCCTTCACTTGATGATGGACCAGAGATTCTCAAAGGGATTGTGGTCAGGTGAATTACCAGACCAGTCTAACACAGTTACAGTACTGTGTTGATGATGAAATCACAGAAATTAATGAAATGCGGCTTAAAGGTACTATGCAGTGATCTTTGAGGTGGTTATGTAAAACATCCATCACTTGGTGCAGCTATTTGCACTCAGCTCATTTAGTTGACAAGCACCTTTCTCCAGTTAATTTGCAGAAAACTGTATGTGCAAAGCCGGAGTAGCAGTAGTAGTAGTAGTAGAATGGTTAAACAGTTCACATATCAGTCTCAACAGAGCGTACAGAAGAATTCCTGGCACCCCTAACTGAAATATACCCTAAAATCAGGCCAGAGTGCAGGTTTTTGACTGGATTGCAGCCAGAGGACTGAGATGGCCATTGCAGATCATTGACTTTGTTGTTCCAAAACTGTTTTGGTGTGGACCCAGAGGTGTGCTTTGGGTCACTTTCTTCCTGGAAAGTCCAACTACAGCAAAGTGTCCAGCACCTGGCAGGAGCAATAAGATTGTCAGCCAAAATTTGCCTGATACTTGGTGGAAACTGTTTATTCGTAGATCTTAACCAGTGTCTCTGCCTCCCAAAAACATTCTTTACCACCATGGCTGTGAAGTGCTTTATTTGCATGTGTCTTCGTTTTGACACAAAACATGCTGATGCTGTATCTGAACAACACCTTCAATTCTGGTCTCATCTGACCGCAGGAACTTAATCCAGTCTTATGTTAAAGGGAAAGACGAATTTCAAGCAAAACCAACGTTTAATAAAAGAATTACCCATTGAAGTTGTACAATGCTTCAAATGACAAAAATGTCACTAAATTGTCAAAAGACTAGAGGATGCCATCTGGTCATCCCTCACAAAGGTTTAGCCAATGAAAGGTCGAGGAATGCTTTAGCAGTCACAGGACAGTGATGTCGAAGAATCACAGCTTAACCGAAGTCTATGTAGGCTTAAAGCTATAGTCTATGATTTTTCCTAAGGTTAAAATCATTATTTTAAGTTTGATGATGATTATGGCTCTAAAGTATCTCCTACACACTGCCCATAACGGTAACACTTTATTTTGATGGTCCTTGGTAGATGCTCAACAGACAAGAAATAGCATGTTAGCGACATAACGGTTGACGCTCAACAAAGGTTGATTTGTAGACAGATCAATAGTGTGAACAAAAACATCATCATACTATCTACTGACTATCTTAGACATAACCTTAATATTTATGTTGACAATCTACATTGAAATGTTAAGAGACGCTCAAGAAACTTTCATTAAAGTATCAGTCAACATGTTATTGATATCAGCGGAGCATCTCCAACATAACCCTGTGTATTTACCTGATCATCTATTGACAATTTTTTGATAGTGAGTGTTGCATCATCAAGTACTGACGTCACTGGCAAATACTGATAAATTGCTCACTATGGATGAATGTTGATACAGGCACCACATTTACCTGATTATCTATTCATATTTTGTTGATGGTCAGTTGATTGTTCCCCTGAATGTTCACCTTATCATCTGCTGGAACGTAATTCATAATCAGTTGCACATCTACAGGCGTCACATCGTATATTAACCTGATCATCAGTTGATGAACTGTTGATAGTCTATTGAGCGTCTCCAAGTATTAACCTGATCATCTGCTGATACTCAAGTTAAAGTTTCTTGAGCATCTATTAGCATCATACTGAAGATCGTCAACATAAGGATTAAGGTCGCGTGTAAGACACTTAGTAGACGGTGTGATGATGTGTTTGTTTATAGTATTTGAACTGTCCACAAATCATCCTTTGTTGAAATTCAAACTTTATGTTGTTGACACGTTATTTCCTGTTTGTTGAGCATCTACAGAGGGACCATCAAAATAAAGTGTTACCCTCATGACAAAGGAACCAAAAAAATCCCCTCTCTCTGGAGGCTGCTGGCACGCAAAGAAATCGACCAATAGGAATCGTTTGGCCCAATAGGCGTTTCCCTGGCTCGGATCCGCAACTCCTTTTCTGCTGCCGTGTACCTCCCTCCCTCTTTCAAATTGGGCACTCCGGCTCTCCTGCCCTCGCTCTTCCGCTGCCCCGAAGCCACCCTGCTGAGACGTCACAGTTGATTAGGTCAGTGCTGGCTTACTGCAGTGAAAGCTAACCTTAGTAACGTTATTTCTGTCAGCCTACTCACTATTTAAATTACGTTAGCGTTAGCCTCTAAATGCCAGTGTATTGTGAGCATTGGTTGTGAGAACAGGAAACAAATCTTGATGGAGGAATGGTTTTGAACACAACACTGGATTTATATGCTAATATGCTTTGCACATTGGTTGTGCAAAGTCTGTGTGAGCATTTATTTGCTCGATAGAGATCCACATTGCGGTGTCAACGCTAGTTATAGTTAGCCTCTATGTAGACCTTTTATGCTAATATAGCTAACCCAGATAGCAAGCACCTCCGCTCCGGATCTACCCCGGCTCTAAGCCGGATCAGCTGGTGTCAGCACAGAGCCGGGGCAGATCCGGAGCGGAGGTGCTTGCTATCTGGGAAAATGTTTACACATTGTGTGCGCAAAATCACCGTGTTTGTTTGGTTGAGGCAGCTCAGTCAGCGCTGTTGTCATTATGAAGATAAGAAGCTAATGTCAGCAATTCTTTGCCTCCACGTCAACCCAATAGAGTACTAAAGTGATGACGTCACCGTTACTTAGCTTCTGGTTTTGGAAGTAAAATCCCTATGGGAATTTATAATGGGGTTTGGACACTTTCTGGCATTGCTTGAACTCATATTAATTTTATGAGCCGCCTCGCTCCAAGATTAGCCTACAGGGTATACAGATATAAATGATCACATCAAATTCGTAGTTTATTGCCAAAAATTACATGCTTTTGCACTTGTAGTCCAGTTTGTAGTCCACTTCTCCGGACTACATATCCACTACACAAGTGGGTGAGTACCCCCTGATTTGTTCCAAGCCAACAGTACCTCAGTTTCAGCAAACGTTCATAACGTACCACGACGGTAGCTGATCAATGCCCTAAAGTGCCGCATGTCCGTGCGCCTGTTCCTGCATAGCAGGCTACTATTAGCTAGCTACATTCCTAGAAATGAATGGATCACAATGAATAGTTATTTCGCCATTTAGCTAGTTAGCATTAAGCTACGCCAGCGAGCCAGCTAGTGAGCTTATTACATCTCGTGCACATACCTAAACCAATAAAAACAGTAAACGGTTAGGTGACTGTCACTTACTGTTATTTAGTAAGCTAGCTAGCATGATTATTCAATAAATAGCACTAGCTTAGCTAGCGAAATAGCTAGGTAGTTTGCTAGCCTAGCTAGCGAGCTAGCTAAATGAATAAAAACAGCAAATTATTTATCACTGTAGTACTCTATAGGCTAAAATGCCTGCTATGTTGACATATGTTGTGTGTAAAGTCTATACATGGCTGTCTCTGTTGTGATTACAAGCTAACGTCTGCATCTGTGAGCCTCTATGATGTCTACACGTCATGACTGTACAATATTTCTTTAATTTTCTTGCCGGGGAAGTACACAGTGAGGTCTATTCATGCAGAAATGTTTATATCTTTTTATAACTCCCACATAGTTCGAAGTTGACAGTGAAAAATTTCACTCTCCACTGAAAATTGGCACTCTGTGTGCGGCGAACCTGCTCTCTTCTCAGTGGGAGGGGGCGTGTCGGTTTCCGAGGGGATGAGACGGTGCTTTCAGGCCTTCAGGGGAGGGCGCATGGCGTCGGAAGAAGCACAGGGTGGGTGGGGGAGGCGTGTGTGGCGGAGAAATTGTAGACTGTAGCTTTAACTCATTTTGTACTGAATTTGCACTTGTTTTTGGTCAGATGGATGCAAAGCTACTGCTTCCCCACCCGTCAAAGCAGTCGGACATTCATTGATTATCAATTTTCTTCTCTCATTGTTAGTGTCTTTTGTTTGAAGTATGCATGAGTGAAATGTGAGTTATCGTTTGTATCCATTACATTAAGCAGGAATTTACATTAGCACTGGAATAACTATTGCTATTAGTCAGTGAACTAATTTATGTTTTAGCTCATGTGGCTAACTTTGCTGGTATGACTGTTTACAATGCATGTGCAATAGGTGATTTGACAATGCAATCATGTTTGTTAGGTTATATTGCACTGCATTTATTGCATTGGTGGATACGATTCTTTTTGTAAATTGCTGGTGTGTTTGGCTCATAGGTTTAGAGCATTCATGGGAAAGTAAACAATTCAGGTTAGCGAGAGCTTTCTAGGGGAGGAGAGCACTGGGGACATTTGACAATTTATTTAACGGGAAAATAGCTGATTCCGTTAGTGTTTTGATCTGGATTTTTAAAAATTAATTTTTCAGTTCTGCTTAGTCTTAAAATTACCAAAAGCATTTTATGTAACACTTAAGGAGAGATTCTTTCATTTTGCAGTTCACTTGATTCAAAGGCTGTCTTTCCCTTCATTAAAATTGACTCGCCCACAAATACTGCACACGTTCACGCCAGGTGATGTCATGGTAGATTTTCCAATGCATGCTAGGACAGATTATTGACAGCCTGTGCTGGTCGCATTATGACAGATTATGCTGCCTTGAGAGAAACTGCTTTGCAAAACGACCGGAGAGTCTTTGTTTTTGCCTTAATATCAAAATACCCAGCAAAAACTTTCAAGTTTTTTTTACGTATAAAGTGAGAACTCGAAAAGATGTGTAACATTACATGTATAAGTTACACTTACTTTACACTATTTTTTCTTTGAGGCGCTAAGAAGTTTTCTTGACGGTTATTTCGCCAGGGATATTTCATTGACATTGTCTCCTTTTCCAGCAAATTCTGGGTGATGAGTTTGTAATTTCTTATTCTGCTGGGTGCAGTCAGAAGCCCATTCCCAAACAGGGGCACGAACCAGCAACTTTTTGGTCACTAGTAAAGGTTCCTAGCACTAGGAACCTATAGGAACCACTGGAAAATCAAGCAGCAGTGGTTTTAATTACTAACTGATTAACAGTTTAATTACTAACAACATTTACGCAAATCATTCAGGAGATGTCAGAGCCGGAGAAAACTATTCATGTCAACTTATAGGAAATGCCCGTAAGTTATTTCGATGATTTTTACAAGACTTATGGATGTACAAATAAGGTTATATCGACTTCTTTTTTCAAAAAACTTCATTCAAAATATTTCTTATTGGAAGCCATTCATTTTGACGGCGATGAAAGAGCACATGAACATACCGCGGTAAACAAACAACAACCGGATATTTCTTTTCATGGCACAACGCAACGCAAAGCAAAGCAACACAACACAATTTGTCGTTACAAATAATGGATGACCTTTCAAAAGAGGTCAAAGCTTCCACTAAACATGCGTAAGGACCATATAATGAATAAAACAAGGTATGATCTGCACAATAGCTTAATGTATCATTTGCAAATGTACAGCAAAGCAGAGCTTGATTTTTGAGGCTGGACAACATTGGCTATTATTGGATGTTGCTGTGCTGGTTTTTAATTTACATACTTGAATAGAAAACATTTTTAAGGTTTTAAAAATATTTTCACTCTCCATTTATAACTTCACGAATGAAAAAACAACATTTACGATAGGATTATATGGATATTTACTGAAGGTAGTAGAGGTGGGAACCCGAAGGTCGTGACATGTATGGAAAAGGCCTGTTGTTCTCCAAGCAGAACTGCGAGATGTAATCAAGGTGTTTTACATAAATGGTTTGGACCGTGCTTCATTTCACATTTTTACTCATTAGTTACACGTACTTTATGACACGTGTAAAAACCATCAATTTATCACGTATATTACACGTGGAAGAAAGATGTATTATTTGCTGCTACAGTAAGTCGACCTGTTTACATGTATGGTTTGGAACGTGCTCCATTTCCCGATTTTTAAACGTTAGCTACACGCCATATGACACGTGTGAAAAAGCACCAGTTTCTCGCATGAATTACACGTGGAAGAAACTTGCAGTGTTTGCTAGATTTGAATAAGCAAACAGCTTCGATATTTGTTAGCTTGTTATATCATACGCACAAATAACGAGCTAGCTACGTACCTTGTTTGTTTAATGGTAACATGCTGCATGCCATTATCATTCGATGTCCAAAAGTCACATTTTCCTGTAAAGGAAGTGTGTGAATACAGATATTGAGTATATGCTTACATGTCGAAAGGTGCATTGTAAAAAATGTAGGCTATTTTGAAGATCTTGGATGATATTTTAAGATATGAATGTGGAAACAGTTCCAAGACTGTGGGTCTGCGCGTGCTGGAGCTGGAAAGAAGCACACCTCGATAATTAAGTTAGCACAAATCATTACACTATGTGTTTGATGTTTGTGAATTTTCAACTGTTTGGAGCGATAAAGTGATAATTCCTGTCAGCAATAGCCTTAGCACTCCTCTCTGTTTCATTATCCGGTAACACTTTACCTGACGCCCATCTGTATAACACATTACAACCATACTTATAATGAGTTATAATGCAGTAATAGCACTGTATAACTATAGTTATAAACACTCATAAATTATCATAATGCTTTATAACAATAATCATAACACGCTATAAAGCATTTTATCATGACTTATAAGGACAGTTATTATAATACGTTATAATTGTTAGTAACTCACTGACAATGCCCACATCGATAATGCATTATAAATATAGTTATAATGTGTTATAATTTGCTTATAAACGTGTATAACTATCATTATAAACATTCATAAATTATCATAAGGCTTTATAACAATAAGAATAACACATCATAGAGCATTTTACAATGGCTTATAATGTCAAGTATTATACTTCATGATTGCTGGTCCCTTGCTCAGCGTTTGCTTTACCACCGTTTGTGTTTGTTCTTTTTCTATCAAAGAGGATATACGTTTAAATTGGAAGTTAACAGAAGTGATGATAATCCAAGGGAAAATCCATAAAAACCAGGAAGCGCATGGTATTTGTGGATAGGTCAGTTACCAATAGCATATTTTATAACACCTAAGGGCTGTTCTTTCATTTGTAGTTCACTTAATTCGAAGGCTCTATTTCCCTTAGTGTCAGAAAAAATTCCTTTTTGCAGCCCATCCAAAGAGCCTAAGGTTACGGAGGTGGCATCAGATGGTGCTTTTTGAAACCTGATGACCTCGGGATGTTACCAAGGCCTGGAGTTCTTTCACGGTGATTCTCGTGTATTTTTTTTACTTCTCTGAACTTGCATTTGTGTCCTCTTCCAATCAGATTTTCAACTCTTCAGTCAGGGGTGCCTATAATTCTGAAGGCCTGCTGCACACAATATATGACCCTAATCCTACACACCATCAGGACGTCTCCGCACACCATGAGGCTGATGTTTTTGGTGAAAGAGCTGACAAAGTCCACCAGTGCTGGGCGAAGATTCGGTGGTCCGGTCAGAACCAGACACTGAGGTCTGGAAGAGGGGGAGAGAGAGAGAGAGAGAGAGAGCGAGAGAGAGAGAGAGAGAGAGACTTCTCAGAGGATAATACGCCGGAGAAAGTGCAGTGCAGATGTGACTGACTGACCACGGTCAACAAAGAAAGTCAGATCCATGAAAGAGAGGTAGGATTGAGGACAGATAAAATATGCATTTTCTTCCCCACCTGTAGTTTTTAACATGGTCTTCCACTCCTGTGAGAGAGACGGAGTACGACAGGGCCATGTTGTACATGCCAGCCTGCACTGAGGAGCCCCAGTTCACCTCTGCAAAGAGGAAGAGAGAGACGGCGGGACAGGAGAGAGAGAGAGAGAGAGAGAGAGAGAGAGAGAGAGAAGCAGGGGAAAGAGGAAGGCTGAAGCTGAGAGATGAATCTATAATGACTTGAATTATTATTTTTTTTTTTTTTGTATGAATCAAGTCGAGGACCTGATATGCAGGCAATATTGAAAAGTCAAGTCCTTCTGTGAAAGTTGGGTCTTGGGAAACATTCACCCTGATATTGAAGGAACAGGAGGAGAACCTGCCAACGACATCCTCAGACCTGAATGTTCACCAAGAATTTATAAATTATTTACTCTGTCATTAACCTTGCACAAAAGGTAAAGAATTGGAATGGATTTTCACTCTAACTTATTGGAAGTCTCCCAAAACATTATGTATCAACAATTTTGTGCAATGAAGTGAAGAGGTACGGCACACATGAGTATAAATGTTTCATAATCAATAAACAGAATAACACACCTAAATGTGAATTTGCCACAATGGAGATCAATAAAGAGAATCAACATAATGGAGAGATAAACTGGGAGGGAGACGTCCATGGAATGTATTGATTACTCATCGTGCTAACAGCACTTCAGGCTTACTCATCGTGCTAACAGCACTTCAGGCTCCTGTAGTTACGTACTTTATCTTGTTCACAGTGGAAAGACATTAAGGAGACATGAAAGATTCAGCTGATGTAACACACAAAAGTGAAAAAATTACCCAATATTATAATTATTTTATTATATTATATATTATTATATTATTTATGTAAAAATATATATTATTTATGTAATAATAATATATTATATTATTAATTATACAGAATTTCAGCAATTTTATTCTCAGCAATTTTAATTTCAGCAAAGTTATTTTAAACCATGGGGGGGGTATTGAACAGTGCTGTATGGTCATAGATATTGTGGTGGTTTTCATCCAGATGTATTTTCAGATTATGAGGTTCCCCCATCCCCAAGCAATTGGACAGAGACAGATTCTTCAGACGATTAGGCTTTATTGAGGCATATTGATAAATGTAAAGCCGAGTTCTTTTTGCGCAAGAAGAACTGATTTCTTATTTTTCACACCCAGCTTTTATACCTTTATCACAGGAAATATCTTCCAAATATGGTCTTTCCGCATTCTCATTCTCGCGCTACAATTGGCCAGGCAAACCAAAACGCCACTACCTAATCCTTCAGGAATTCAAAGCAAAAATGAGCTGCACATCACTAAAAAGGAGTGGAAAATTCCACTCAAGAGATGAAAAGTACAGACAAAGGAATAGGATACAAGTGGATACATAAATGATTCAATTGTTTTTTTCAGTAACAACTAATGATTTTACTGAACAAACACTGATCAAAGCTATAGAAATCAAATGCATCACCTGATTATGTTTTTGAATCAACTAAACAGAAGCCTGCTTACTAATCAAAGCCACAGAAGCGCACTGCTTATGTGTGTGAATTGAATTGCTTGTATGTGTGTGTGTGTGTGTGTGTGTGTGTGTGTGTGTGTATGTACATGTGTACATGTGTGTTTGCACTGCTCATGTCCTCCCTATGCGTATGTGAACTACTTGTATGTGTGTGTGTGTGTGTGTGTGTGTGTGTGTGTTATGTGTGTGTGTGTTACTGCTGCTTACATAATATGGTTATTGATTATGATTATTGATTATGGTTATTAAACATGGCAATTACTGATGAATATGATGAGAAATATTGAAATATAATCTTCAACAATATATATTTAGAAAACTAGATTGCTGATGACATCATATTTGCATTACACAAAGTGAAGCACCTGGCCGCCATATTGATACACCCAACCGCTTCATTAAAATGAATGGTTTCCTATGAGGCCAATTTCAACTAAGTTAATATAATTGTTAAAATGCCGAAATGTGTGGCCGCGTTTTGTAGAAATATTCCAGCGAAGAGCAATAGTAAAATGTTTCATGCGAAAGTTGTCGTTGAAACACAAATTTATTGCTTTAATGGAGAAAGTTGCATTTGTATGCTAGCTAGCTAATTAGCCAGTCCATTGACCTGAACACAGCCAACTAAAGCAAACGCTGACGATTGTTAACGGTCACCAGCTAACTAGCTACGTTGACTTGGCAGTTAATAAAATTAACGAGGTGGCTAACAAGCTAGACACTTGTAATTGACATTCAACAGCAACACTTTTCCAGCAAAATATTTAAACAGAGGATAAACTGCTTTGTCTTTCTGTAAAGGGATGCGTTGATGCGAGGTTTGCATTATGTTCCCGGTGGCCACGGCAATCACGTTTCAGGCCACCGTGGACAAAATGGGATGGACATGAGACACCGCGGGGGGGACGGGATGGGCAAACGTGACGGGCCGTGATTGCTGTGGATGCCGGGCCAGATTTTTAAACTGTCAAAAAATTTGCCACGGCAGTCAGGGTGCAGATGAGAAACCTATAGGCAGTAGTAAAACGGGATGAACGCAGCAAAACATGACAGTATGTAATAGGCTGAACCAAAACTTGGAGGTGGTCTGTAGTGGGACGGGAAGCATGTGTATTTCCCGGCATCTCACGGTCATTTCAAGATTTGTCACATTCTGCTGCATTTAGTGCGCATTTTGTCACGGTTGCTGCGCGTTTTGTCCCGTTTTGCCACATTTTGCCACAGTTCTCACGGCAAGCTAGGGTGTATGGTAGCCATTTCATCGTGTTCAATCACGGCGCATCTCGGCATGTCACGGTTTGTGGGCCTGGCGCGCTACGGCGCGTTGAGTTCTACTACGCTCTGACACGGCGCGCGCGGTCTGGGAGGGAGTATATAGGAGCCGGGCCCAGCAGGGGAGCTTCATTCGAGTCTGAGCATTCGCCACACAGCATCTCTGATAGATTACTGCAGATTAATGCATATTACTGTATTATATAACTGCAGATTACTGTATATTACTGTATTAGATTACTGCAGATTACACAAAATCTTCTTCATCTTGGGCATTCATGATGTTGTCACGTCGAAATCTCAAGCCGCTTTCACACCAGACGCAAAACAAATTTTTCGCACGACAGATTACATTGAAAGTCAATGCAAAGGCGCGAATACATACCTTTCGCGTGTTTTCACGTCTTTGCATTGACTTTGAATATAATCTGTCGTGCGAAAAATTTGTTTAGTGTCCAGTGTGAAAGCGGCTTCAGGATACAATGATTGCTTTTGCTTGGGAGGCCTTCTTTTTATACCGTTGGCACATTCGTGCTCCAAAGCTGCCCGGTGTCCACGTTTCATCCGTAGAAAGCCTTGATAGAACGTGAAAAACGTGTCAGACCTTGATCAGAACGTGAGAAACATGAGGGACCCCATCAGAACGTGACGGGCCGGGAGGGAACGTACTGGCATCTGTGGTAGACCGCGGGCCGAACCGTAGTGCGCCTTGGAGCCTCCGGGACTCAGCAGCCCCTTTCCCCCGACGGCCCGTCACGGATACCGTGATAGACCGTGAGAAAACTTGCCAAGACTTGAATACAGAGAAAAAAATGGCCAAAATCCCACAGTGCACTACGTTTCGGGCAAACGGGGCTGCCGTGGCCCCCGGGAACATAATGTAAACCTAGCATTACCAAAATCACAGATGCTAACTTACATAGTTGGTCCCATTGACTGAGAATGGACGCACTATGTCAGTTGCAAACTTGGTTAACAACTACGCTTTTGGTAAATGCGCCCCAGATTTCCAAAAGACAAGGAGGAGAGAAAGGCTTGGCTGTCAAAAGTCAGGAGAAAAAAAAAAACATTTCGCCATCCTCGCAACGGGTGAGGTGAAACTTCTTGATGGAGTAGCTCCAGTTAATTAGCGCCTTCGTTTAACAACGTTAGCATTTGTCATATGAGTCAATTGCTACCGAGTCACATTTTCGGTCTTCCCTTCCATGAGTGCGCCTCTTCCCCCACCCAAAAAAAAGCACATATTTAGTGAGAAGAAATGTTTCTCTACACAGCGATACCAAAATAACACAGATTCACACGCTAGTGTTTTTGAAAATGTAATTTTAAAATAGGCGAAAATGAATGGGAGTCTGAGTGAATTTTACTTCGGGGTGTATACACTGCTGGAACAGATGCTTCACTTGAGCGTACCCTATCAGCAATCTAGTGTTCTATATATATGTATATTTACACATCTATGTGTATGGTACGTCTACAACGTTAAGTCCAACACTGCTAACTGATTTTTAACATATAATATCACTGATTCTACAAAAAAGCTTGGAATCTAAAGAGCAAATTGCACTGAATTAAGGCACAATGTACCGCGAGCGGGTCAGTATCGCAAAATAAACCCTAAAAGGTGGTGCAGGGCCCCGATATAAAGTGCAATCACCCACTTATTACAGGGTGACTAACTAAAAAAAAAATCTATAATTTGAAGAGAAATATTGATTAAAAAATGATTTTATTGGTTTAATGGTTTAAAATGAATGCTTTTATTGCTTCAGCTGGAAAAACGAGTCCTTTAGATTCAACAGTGAGGGCTGCTTCCATAGCAGAACAAGCTCTGTAATATTCTTAAGATGATCCCACTTAGCATCATAGTTCACATTAAACTGAACCTTTCCATTAATGGTGACGTGAGGAGCCTAGTCTCATCATGACGCGTCATAGAGTGACGCTGCCTGACCAACTTTCGATATACAATGCAAAATGAGGCTTTCGGCATCCTTATTTGAGGCCAGTTTAAAACAAACCCCACCCCCTAACCCCTAACCCTTAACGTCATCCCTAACTGTAAACATCAAATAAGGATGCTAAAAGCCTCATTTTTCGTCGTATATCAGTGCTTGGTCAGGTTGCCTCACTATATGACGAGACGGAGTGCGACAGTGTTGAGTTGAGGCGAGGTGAATGGAGACGGAGTGCGACAGTGTTGAGTTGAGGCGAGGTGAATGGAGACGGAGTGCGACAGTGTTGAGTTGAGGCGAGGTGAATGGAGACGGAGTGCGACAGTGTTGAGTTGAGGCGAGGTGAATGGAGACGGAGTGCGACAGTGTTGAGTTGAGGCGAGAGGAGACGGAGTGCGACAGTGAATGGAGGCGGAGGAGACGACAGTGTTGAGTTGAGGCGAGGTGAATGGAGACGGAGTGCGACAGTGTTGAGTTGAATGGAGACGGAGGTGAATGGAGTTGAGGCGGGTGAATGGAGACGGAGTGCGACAGTGTTGAGTTGAGGCGAGGTGAATGGAGACGGAGTGCGACAGTGTTGAGTTGAGGCGAGGTGAATGGAGACGGAGTCCGACAGGTGAATGGAGTTGTTGAGTTGAGGCGAGGTGAATGGAGACGGAGTCGACAGTGTTGAGTTGAGGCGAGGTGAATGGAGACGGAGTGCGACAGTGTTGAGTTGAGGCGAGGTGAATGGAGACGGAGTGCGACAGTGTTGAGTTGAGGCGAGGTGAATGGAGACGGAGTGCGACAGTGTTGAGTTGAGGCGAGGTGAATGGAGACGGAGTGACAGTGTTGAGTTGAGGCGAGGTGAATGGAGACGGAGTGCGACAGTGTTGAGTTGAGGCGAGGTGAATGGAGACGGAGTGCGACAGTGTTGAGTTGAGGCGAGGTGAATGGAGACGGAGTGCGACAGTGTTGAGTTGAGGCGAGGTGAATGGAGACGGAGTGCGACAGTGTTGAGTTGAGGCGAGGTGAATGGAGACGGAGTGCGACAGTGTTGAGTTGAGGCGAGGTGAATGGAGACGGAGTGCGACAGTGTTGAGTTGAGGCGAGGTGAATGGAGACGGAGTGCGACAGTGTTGAGTTGAGGCGAGGTGAATGGAGACGGAGTGCGACAGTGTTGAGTTGAGGCGAGGTGAATGGAGACGGAGTCGCGACAGTGTTGAGTTGAGGCGAGGTGAATGGAGCGGAGGTGACAGTGTTGAGTTGAGGCGAGGTGAATGGAGACGACAGTGTTGAGTTGGAGGCGAGGTGAATGGAGAGAGGTGAATGGAGCGACAGTGTTGAGTTGAGGCGAGGTGAATGGAGACGGAGTGCGACAGTGTTGAGTTGAGGCGAGGTGAATGGAGACGGAGTGCGACAGTGTTGAGTTGAGGCGAGGTGAATGGAGACGGAGTGCGACAGTGTTGAGTTGAGGCGAGGTGAATGGAGACGGAGTGCGACAGTGTTGAGTTGAGGCGAGGTGAATGGAGACGGAGTGCGACAGTGTTGAGTTGAGGCGAGGTGAATGGAGACGGAGTGCGACAGTGTTGAGTTGAGGCGAGGTGAATGGAGACGGAGTGCGACAGTGTTGAGTTGAGGCGAGGTGAATGGAGATGGAGTGCGACAGTGTTGAGTTGAGGCGAGGTGAATGGAGACGGAGTGCGACAGTGTTGAGTTGAGGCGAGGTGAATGGAGATGGAGTGCGACAGTGTTGAGTTGAGGCGAGGTGAATGGAGACGGAGTGCGACAGTGTTGAGTTGAGGCGAGGTGAATGGAGACGGAGTGCGACAGTGTTGAGTTGAGGCGAGGTGAATGGAGACGGAGTGCGACAGTGTTGAGTTGAGGCGAATGAATGGAGACAGTGTTGAGTTGAGGCGAGGTGAATGGACAGTGTTGAGTGAATGGAGGGAGTGCGAGGAGTTGAATGGAGACGGAGGCGACAGTGTTGAGTTGAGGCGAGGTGAATGGAGACGGAGTGCGACAGTGTTGAGTTGAGGCGAGGTGAATGGAGATGGAGTGCGACAGTGTTGAGTTGAGGCGAGGTGAATGGAGATGGAGTGCGACAGTGTTGAGTTGAGGCGAGGTGAATGGAGACGGAGTGCGACAGTGTTGAGTTGAGGCGAGGTGAATGGAGACGGAGTGCGACAGTGTTGAGTTGAGGCGAGGTGAATGGAGATGGAGTGCGACAGTGTTGAGTTGAGGCGAGGTGAATGGAGATGGAGTGCGACAGTGTTGAGTTGAGGCGAGGTGAATGGAGACGGAGTGCGACAGTGTTGAGCTGAGGCGAGGTGAATGGGAATACTGATGTTGACAGGTCTGTACTCATTCATCTCTTCGTTTCCTTTGCGCCGGCAGTATGCAGTTTCCATGCCTTAAAAATGGTAGCGAACTGCTATTCAGACATAACAGAGAGTAGAATTATGTAATGACCTATTAATTTCAGCAACAAATTGATTGTTGTATTCACCAAGCTTTATAATAAATCATTATCATGTAGGTGACTAAGTTTAAATATGTCTGCTCTGGCCACAGTGGGCAGTTGTACTTAAATTTTAAGTGTTTTTTATACAGTGAGAGGCAGTAAGCTGCTGTGCTGAAATAGAAGTACTTTCACCTGAATATTGGTCTTGACCAGTTTTCAACCATTTCCATCACTGTCAATGTGTTAATTCCAAAAGCACTCAACGCTACCAGGTGTACCAGTTCTCAATATGATGAGATGAGAAATACAGCTGTTTGTGTGTGAAATTGGGCAAAAAATTCTTAGCGTTGCTCAAAATTGTAGATGCATGTAGCTAATAACACAGGTCACTGCCCACATTGCAGGATATCTCCCAAGCTGATGCAGAAAATTGTTTATTTTCAACCAAGTCGTTTATCTTTTTTCACAAGGTGAACTTTGTGAATAAAATGGCTACTTTATGAATTGCATTTATTTTTGAATCTCACCTGGCTTCCTGTAGGACACGTACCCCAGGAGGAAGAGGATTATGCTGAGGGTGAGAAGGGCAGCCCACCAGGTGAGCAGGAACATCAGAAGAACGGAGATGACGGCACCAAACAGCGCGGTCCAGCGGCTGTAGTATCGAAATGAAGGCCTCCAACCTACAGGGGGAGACATCAGCTTTCTTTAAGTGTCCCTGATGGTTTATCTACAGTCTGTGATACTTCTGTAACCTCTCATTGTATGAATTGTGCATACAGGGATGCACAGTGAGCATTTGCACGTGAGCATACTGATTGGCTGATAGACGGATGTGAGGGATTGGTTAATGGGTGAATGCAAGGATTATGTAATTGGTTGATGAGTGGATGCGAGGTTTATGTGATTGGTTGATCCGTGGATGTGGGATTATGAGATTGGCTGATGGGTGGATGCAGAGATTATATGATCGCTTGATGGGTGGATGCGAGGATTATGTGATTGGTTGACTGGTGCATGTGAGCATTATGTGATTGGTAAATGGGTGAATGTGAGGATTAAGTGATTGGCTGACGGGTGTCGGGTCTCACCAGGGGAGTTGGTGATGGAAGCATGGAAGCAGCTGAAGTTGATGAGAGCGTAGGAGCAAAGGAAGAAGTTTGAAATGAGGGGGGCAATGGCGTTCAGCTGGGCTGGAGGAGAAAGATTCTTTTACAGCAGTCTCCATCAGACAAATTTTGCTAGAAACATCCCAAACCATTCTACTACAATATCCCCACCCTTCCAACATCTACAGCTCGAAACATCTCATACCATTCTACAACAATATTGCCAACCTTCCGACATCTACAGCTCAAAACATCTCAAACCATGATTCCACCTTCGAACATGCACTAGTGAAAACATTTCTAACAGTTATTCTTCAGGATTCACATTCAGAAATCAACTGCTAAAAACATCCCCGAAAATTCTTTTTCAGTATTTGCCCTTCCAAAATCTACTTCCAAAAACATCCCAACCATTCTGTCCCTTCCCTTCTAACATTAACGGGGAAAATATCCTTGAATGTTCCATTCAAAAAAATACAAACTTTCTCAGAACCAACCAATCAGAATGAAGGCTACAGCAATCAGGTAAGTGAGGAGGTAGGCTCGAAGAGGCTCATCATTCTTCCCATAGCCCTTTGCAAAGAAGCCAATGAAGGGGTAGATATTATCCCTGCACAAACACTGAGGGAGAGAGAGAGTGTGTGAGAGTAAGAGAGTGATTGCTGAGATGATGATAGTGTGTGAGTGAATAGAGTCTTTACCTGAAAAACTTTGGGGGCAGAAACTAGAAAGGCAAGTGCAGATGATAAGCTGGCGGCAAAAATCCCGGCAGTGATGAGCGGCCCGAACCCAGAAACCATACTGAGCACCTGCAACAAAACAGCCAGAGACAATACTAAGCACCTGTGACAGACCAGCTAGAGACCATACTGATCACTTGTATCAAACCAGCCAGAGACCATACTGAGCACTTGGAACAAAAGAGCCAGAGACCATACTGAGCACCTGTAACAGAACAGCCTGAGACAAAACTGAGCACCTGCAACAGACCAGCCAGAGACCATACTGAGCACCAGTAACAGATCAGCCAGAGACCATACTGACCAACTTTAACAGAACAGCCAGAGACCATAGTAAGCACGTGCAACAGACCAGCCAGACACCAAACTGAGCACCTGTAACAGACCAGCTAGAGACCATACTGTCCACCTGAAACAGAAAAGCCAGTGACCATACTGAGCACCTGCAACAGACCAGCCAGAGACCATACTGAGCACCTATAACAGAACAGCCAATGACCATACTGAGCACCTGTGACAGACCAGCTAAAGACCATACTAAGCACCTGTATCAGACCAGCCAGAGACCATACTGAGCACCTGTAACAAAACAGCCAGAGACAATACTGAACACCTGTGACAGACCAGCTAGAGACCATACTGAGCATATGTAACAGACCAGACAGAGACCATATTGTGCACCGATAATAGACCAGCCAGAGACCGTACTGAGCACCTGTATCAGAACAGCAAAAGACCATACTGAGCACCTGTAACAGAACAGCCAGAGACCATACTGAGCACGTGTATCAAACCAGCCAGAGACCATACTGAGCACCTGTAAAAAAACAGCCAGAGACCATACTGTGCACCTGTAACAGACCAGCCAGAGACCATACTGAGCACCTGTAAAACCAGCCAGAGGCCATACTGAGCACCTGTAACAGAACAGGCAGAGACAATACTGACCACCTGTAACAGAACAGCCAGTGACCATACTGAGCACCTGCAACAGACCAGCCAGAGCACATACTGAGCACCTGTAACAAAACAGCCAGAGACAATACTGAGCACCTGTGATAGACCAGCTAGAAAATATACTGAGGAACTGTAACAGAACAGCCAGAGACCATACTGAGCACCTGTAACAGACCAGCCAGAGAACATACTGAGCACCTGCAACAGAACAGCAGGAGAGATACTGAGCACCTGTGATAGACCAGCTAGAAAATAAACTGAGTACCTGTAACAGAACAGCCAGAGATCATACTGAGCAAATGAAAAAGACCAGCCAGAGACCATTCTGAGCACCTGCAACAGAACAGCCAGAGAGATACTGAGCACCTGTAACAAACCAACCAGAGACCATACTGAGCACCAGTAACAGAACAGCCAGAAACCATATTGAGCACCTGCAAAAGAACAGCCAGAGACCATACTGAACAACTGTAACAAACCAACCAGAGACTATACTGAGCACCTGTAACAGACCAGCAAGAGGCCTTACTGAGCACCTGCAAAAGAACAGCCAGAGACCATACTGAACACCTGTAAAAGATCAACCAGAGACCATATTGAGCACCTGTGATAGACCAACTAGAAAACATACAAAGCAACTGCAACAGACAAGCCAGAGGCCATACTGAGCACCTGCATCAGACCAGCCAGAGACCATACTGAGCACCTGTAAAAAAACAACCAGACACTATACTGAGCACCTGTAAGAGACCAGCAGGAGGTTATACTGAGCACCTGCAAAAGAACAGCCAGACACCATCCTGAACCCGTGTAAAAGACTAGCCAGAGACCCAACTAATCACCTGTAAAAGATCAGCTAGAGACCATATTGAGCACCTGTGATAGACCAGCTAGAAAACATACTAAGCAACTGTAACAGACCAAGCAGAGGCCATACTGAGCACCTGCATCAGACCAGCCAGAGACCGTACTGAGCAAATGAAACAGACCAGCCAGAGACCATACTGAGCACCTGCAACAGAACAGCCAGAGACCATACTGAGCACCTGTAACAAACCAACCAGAGACCATACTGAGCACCTCAAACAGAACAGCCTGAAGCCATACTGTGCACCTGTAACAAAACAGCCAGAGACCATACTGAGCAGCTGCAACAAACGAGCCAGAGACTATACTTAGCACCTGTAACAGACTAGCCAGGGACCATACTGAGCACCTGTCACAGACCAGCCACAGATCATACTGAGCACCTGTAACAGACCAGCCAGAGACCATACAGAGCATCTGTAACAGAACAGCCAGAGACCGTACTGAGCACCTGTATCAGAGCAGCCAGAGACCCTACTAATCACCTGTAACAGAACAGCCAGTGACCATACTGAGCACCTGCAACAAAGCAGCCTGAGACCATACTGAGCACCTGTAACAGACCAGCCAGAGACCATATTAATCCTGTAACAGAACAGCCAGTGACCATACTGAGCACCTGTAACAGACTAGCCAGAGGCCATTCCAAGCACCTGTAACAGAACAGCCAGAGACCATATTGAGCACCTGAAACAGACCAACCAGAGATCATCCTGAGCACCTGCAACAGACCAGCCAGAGATTATATTGTGCACTTGTAATAGACCAGCCAGACACCATACAGAGCACCTGTATCAGACCAGCCAGAGACCATACTGAGAACCTGTAACAGAACAGCCAGAGACAATACTGAGCACCTGTAAAAAAACAGCCAGAGATATTACTGAGCACTTGTGACAGACCAGCTAGAAACCATACTGAGCACCTGTAACAGAACAGCCAGAGATCATACTGAGCACGTGTATCAGAACAGCCAGAAACAATACTGTGCACCTGTAACAGACCAGCCAGAGACCATACTCAGCACCTGTAACAGACCAGCCAGAGACCATACCGAGCACCTGTAAAACCAGCCAGAGGCCATACTGGGCACCTGTAACAGAACAGCCAGAGACAATACTGACCAACTGTAACAGAACAGCCAGTGACCATACTGAGCACCTGCAAAAGACCAGCCAGAGACCATACTGAGCACCTGCAACAGAAAAGCCAGAGACCACAGTGAGCACCTGCAACAGAACAGCCAGAGAGATACTGAGCACCTGTGATAGACCAGCTAGAAAATAAACTGAGTACCTGTAACAGAACAGCCAGAGATCATACTGAGCAAATGAAAAAGACCAGCCAGAGACCATTCTGAGCACCTGCAACAGAACAGCCAGAGAAATACTGAGCACCTGTAACAAACCAACCAGAGACCATACTGAGCACCAGTAACAGAACAGCCAGAAACCATATTGAGCACCTGCAAAAGAACAGCCAGAGACCATACTGAACACCTGTAAAAGATCAACCAGAGAGCATATTGAGCACCTGTGATAGACCAACTAGAAAACATACTAAGCAACTGTAACAGACAAGCCAGAGGCCATACTGAGCACCTGCATCAGACCAGCCAGAGACCATACTGAGCACCTGTAAAAAAACAGCCAGAGATATTACTGAGTACTTGTGACAGACCAGCTAGAGACCATACTGAGCACCTGTAACAGAACAGCCAGAAACCATACTGAGCACGTGTATCAGACCAGCCAGAGACCATACTGAGCACTTGGAACAAAACAGCCAGAGACCATACAAAGCACCTGTAACAGAACAGCCAGAGATAATACTGTGCACCTGTAACAGACCAGCTAAAGACCATAATTAGCACCTGTAATAGAACAGCCAGAGACCATACTAAACACCTGTATCAGACCAGACAGAGACCATACTGAGAACCTTGATCAGACCAGCCAGACACCATACTGAGCACCTATAACAGACTAGCCAGAGACCATACTGAGCACCTGTAACAGAACAGCCAAAGACCATACTGAGCACTTGTAAAAGAACAGCAAGAGACCATACTGAGCACCTGTGACAGACCAGATAGAAAACATACTGAGGACCTGTAACAGAACAGCCAGTGACCATTCTGAGCACCTGTAACAGAACAGCCCGAGACCATACTGAGCACCTGAAACAGAACAGTCTAAATCCATACTGGGCACCTGTAACAGACCAGCCAGAGACCATACTGAGGACCTGTAACAGACCTGCCCGAGACCATACTGAGCACCTGTAACAGACCAGCCAGAGGCCATACTGAGCACCTGCAACAGAACAGCCAGAGACCATACTGAGCACCTGTAACAAACCAACCAGAGACGAAACTGAGCACCTCTAACAGACCAGCAAGAGTCCATACTGAGCACCTGCAAAAGAACAGCCAGAAACCATACTGAGCACCTGTAACAGACCAGCCAGAGATCATACTGAGCACCTGTAACAGAACAGCCAGAGACCATATTGAGCACCTGCAACAGAACAGCCAGAGACCATACTGAGCACCTGAAACAAACCAACCAGAGACGAAACTGAGCACCTGTAACAGACCAGCAAGAGGCCATACTAAGCACCTGCAAAAGAACAGCCAGAGACCAGACTGAATACCTGTAACAGATCAGCCAGAGACCATACTGAGCACCTGCATCAGACCAGCCAGAGACCATACTGTGCAAATGAAACAGAACAGCCAGAGACCATACTGAGCACCTGTAACAAACCAACCAGGGATCATACTGAGCACCTGTAACAGAACAGCCAGAGACAATACTGACCACCTGTAACAGAACAGCCAGTGACCATACTGAGCACCTGCAACAGACCAGCCAGAGCACATAGTGAGCACCTGTAACAAAACAGCCAGAGACAATACTGAGCACCTGTGATAGACCAGCTAGAAAATATACTGAGGAACTGTAACAGAACAGCCAGAGAACATACTGAGCACCTGTAACAGACTAGCCAGAGACCATACTGAGCACCTGCAACAGAAAAGCCAGAGACCATGGTGAGCACCTGCAACAGAACAGCCAGAGAGATACTGAGCACCTGTGATAGACCAGCTAGAAAATAAACTGAGTACCTGTAACAGAACAGCCAGAGATCATACTGAGCAAATGAAAAAGACCAGCCAGAGACCATTCTGAGCACCTGCAACAGAACAGCCAGAGAGATACTGAGCACCTGTAACAAACCAACCAGAGACCATACTGAGCACCAGTAACAGAACAGCCAGAAACCATATTGAGCACCTGCAAAAGAAAAGCCAGAGACCATAATGAGCAACTGTAACAAACCAACCAGAGACTATACTGAGCACCTGTAACAGACCAGCAAGAGGCCTTACTGAGCACCTGCAAAAGAACAGCCAGAGACCATACTGAACACCTGTAAAAGATCAACCAGAGAGCATATTGAGCACCTGTGATAGACCAACTAGAAAACATACTAAGCAACTGTAACAGACAAGCCAGAGGCCATACAGAGCACCTGCATCAGACCAGCCAGAGACCATACTGAGCACCTGTAAAAAAACAGCCAGAGATATTACTGAGTACTTGTGACAGACCAGCTAGAGACCATACTGAGCACGTGTATCAGACCAGCCAGAGACCATACTGAGCACTTGGAACAAAACAGCCAGAGACCATACAAAGCACCTGTAACAGAACAGCCAGAGACAATACTGTGCACCTGTAACAGACCAGCTAAAGACCATAATTAGCACCTGTAATAGAACAGCCAGAGACCATACTAAACACCTGTATCAGACCAGACAGAGACCATACTGAGAACCTTGATCAGACCAGCCAGACACCATACTGAGCACCTGTAACAGACTAGCCAGAGACCATACTGAGCACCTGTAACAGAACAGCCAGAGATCATACTGACCACCTGCAACAGAACAGCCAGAGACCATACTGAGCACCTGTAACAGAACAGCCCGAGACCATACTGAGCAACTGAAACAGTACAGCCAGAGACCATACTACCTACCTGTCACAGAACAGCCAGTGACCATACTGAGCACCTGCAACAGACCAGCCAGACACCAAACTGAGCACCTGTAACAGACCAGCCAGAGACCATACTGCGCACCTGTAATAGATCAGCCAAGGACCATACTGAGCACCTGAAACAGAACTGCCAGTGACCATACTGAGCACCTGTAACAGTACAGCCAGAGACCATACTACCTACCTGTCACAGAACAGCCAGTGACCTTACTGAGCACCTGCAACAGACCAGCCTGACACCAAACTTAGCACCTGTAACAGACCAGCCAGAGACCATACTGCGCACCTGTAACAGATTAGCCAAAGACCATACTGAGCACCTGCATCAGACCAGCCAGAGACCATTCTGAGCATCTGCATAAGAACAGCCAGAGACCATACGGAGCACCTGTAACAGAACAGCCAGAGACCATACTGAGCACCTGCAACAGAACAGCCAGAGACCATACTGAGCACCTGTAGCAAACCAATCAGAGACAAAACTGAGCACCTGCAACAGAACAGCCAGAGACCATACTGAGCACCTGTAACAAACCAACCAGAGACTATACTGAGCACCTGTAACAGACCAGCAAGAGGCCATACTGAGCACCTGCAAAAGAACAGCCAGATACCAGACTGAACTCCTGTAACAGACCAACCAGAGACCCTACTAATCACTTGTAACAGAACAGCCTGAGCCATACTGAGCACCTGTAATGGAACAGCCAGTGACCATACTGAGCAACACTAACAGTCCAGCCAGAGACCATACTGAGCACCTGTAGCAGAACAGCCAGAGACAATACTGAGCACCTGTAACAAAACAGCCAGAAACAAAACTGAGCACCTGTGACAGACCGGCTAGAGACCATACTGAGCTCCTGTAACAGAAGAGGCAGAGATCATACTGAGCACCTGTATCAGAACAGCCAGTGAACATTCTGAGCAAATGAAACAGACCAGCCAGAGACCATTCTGAGCACCTGCAACAGAACAGCCAGAGACCATACTGAGCACCTGTAACAAACCAACCAGAGACTATACTGAGCACCTGTAACAGACCAGCAAGAGGCCATACTGAGCACCTGCAAAAGAACAGCCAGATACCAGACTGAACTCCTGTAACAGACCAACCAGAGACCCTACTAATCACTTGTAACAGAACAGCCTGAGCCATACTGAGCACCTGTAACAGACCAGCTAGAGACCATACTGAGCACCTGAAACAGAACAGCCAGAGACCATACTGAGCACCTGTAACAGACCAGCAAGAGATCATACTGAGCACCTGTGACAGACCAGCTAAAGACCATACTGACCACCTGTAACAGACCAGCCAGAGACCATACTGAGCACCTGTAACAGACCAGCCAGAGACCATACTGAGCACCTGTAACAGACCAGCCAGAGACCATATTAAGCGTGTAACAGAACAGCCAGTGACAATACTGAGCACCTGTGACAGACCGGCTAGAGCCAGAGGCTATTCTGAGAACCAGTGACAGCCCAGCTAGCGACCATACTCTGCACCTGTAACAGACCAGCCAGAGACCATACTAGGCACCTGTAGCCGAACAGCCAGAGACAATACTGAGCACCTGTAACAGACCGGCTAGAGACCATACTGAGCACCTGTAACAGAACAGGCAGAGATCATACTGAGCACCTGCAACAGACCAGCCAAAGACCATATTAAGCCTGTAACAGAACAGCCAGTGACCATACTGAGCACCTGTAACAGACCAGCCAGAGACCATACTGAGCACCTGTAACAGAACAGCCTGAGCCATACTGAGCACCTGTAACGGAACAGCCAGAGACCATTCTGAACCCCTGAAACAGACGAGCCAGAGACCATACTGAGCACCTCAAACAGAACAGCCTGAAGCAATACTGTGCACCTGTAACAAAACAGCCAGTGACCATACTGAGCACCTGTAACAGACCAGCCAGAGACCATACTGAGCACCTGTTACAAAACAGCCAGACGCCATACTGAGCACCTGTAACAAACCAACCAGAGACTATACTGAGCACCTGTAACAGACCAGCAAGAGGCCATACTGAGCACCTGCAAAAGAACACCCAGATACCAGAATGAACTCCTGTAACAGACCAACCAGAGACCCTACTAATCACTTGTAACAGAACAGCCTGAGCCATACTGAGCACCTGTAACAGACCAGCTAGAGACCATACTGAGCACTTGAACCAGAACAGCTAGAGACCATACTGAGCACCTGAAACAGAACAGCCAGAGACCATACTGAGCACCTGTAACAGACCAGCAAGAGATCATACTGAGCACCTGTGACAGACCAGCTAAAGACCATACTGACCACCTGTAACAGACCAGCCAGAGACCATACTGAGCACCTGTAACAGACCAGCCAGAGACCATACTGAGCACCTGTAACAGACCAGCCAGAGACCATATTAAGCGTGTAAAAGAACAGCCAGTGACAATACTGAGCACCTGTGACAGACCGGCTAGAGCCAGAGGCTATTCTGAGAACCAGTGACAGCCCAGCTAGCGACCATACTCTGCACCTGTAACAGACCAGCCAGAGACCATACTAGGCACCTGTAGCCGAACAGCCAGAGACAATACTGAGCACCTGTAACACACCGGCTAGAGACCATACTGAGCACCTGTAACAGAACAGGCAGAGATCATACTGAGCACCTGCAACAGACCAGCCAAAGACCATATTAAGCCTGTAACAGAACAGCCAGTGACCATACTGAGCACCTATAACAGACCAGCCAGAGACCATACTGAGCACCTGTAACAGAACAGCCTGAGCCATACTGAGCACCTGTAACAGAACAGCCAGAGACCATTCTGAACCCCTGAAACAGAACAGCCTGAAGCAATACTGTGCACCTGTAACAAAACAGCCAGTGACCATACTGAGCACCTGTAACAGACCAGCCAGAGACCATACTGAGCACCTGTTACAAAACAGCCAGACGCCATACTGAGCACCTGTAACAGACCAGCCAGAGACCATACTGAGCACCTGCAACAGAACAGCCAGAGACCATTCTGAGTACCCGTAACAGAACAGTCAAAGACCATATTGAGCACCTGTAACAGTACAGAGATAATACTGACCAACTTTGACAAAACAACACTCTTGAGGACACAGGCAGTGTACCCCTGAGACAGTAGGACACAGTGTACACCGGAGACTGTAGGACACAGACAGTGTACACCTGAGACTGTAGGACACAGACAGTGTACACCTGAGACTGTAGTACACAGACAGTGTACACCTGAGACTGTAGGACACAGACAGTTTACACCTGAGACTGTAGGACACAGACAGTTTACACCTGAGACTGTATGACACAGACAGTGAACCCCTGAGACAGTAGGACACAGACAGTGTACACCTGAGACTGTAGGACACAGACAGTTTACACCTGAGACTGTAGGACACAGACAGTTTACACCTGAGACTGTAGGACACAGACAGTGTACACCGTAGACTGTAGGACACAGACAGTGTACACCTGAGACTGTAGGACACAGACACAGTGTACACCGGAGACTGTAGGACACAGATAGTGTACACCTGAGACTGTAGGACACAGACAGTATACTCTTCACATGGCAGAACACACCTGGAAGTTGTTTGCCAGCCCAAAAGCACAGGTTTGGCTGGCCTCACAGGAAGAGAAGTTCCAGCCCAGATTGCAGGCCACGCCTGCACACAGCTCCGAGCTGTTCAGCACTATGCTGTCGTTTAGATTGCCTGAGGCGTCTCGCAGCACACAGGCACCTGCACCACGAGGAAAGATGCACAATGAAATAATGTTTTGCTTTGTTAACATTTGAAAAAGTGAAACCATAGAAGACCCAAAAGAACATGTTTTCCTTTTTAAAGGACACCAGGAGAAATATGCTAGTTGGGATCAAATGGGGGAAATAGGTGTCATGCCCCTGCAGCAGTTTCTGGGGTTAAGGGCCATGCTCAATGGCCAAAAGAATTCTCAGAATTTTTTGCCCCCAAAATTCAAGTTGTGGCCCACGCGCACGCACAAGCTCACACACACATACACACGTGCTCACACACACACACACACAGGAACCAGAGGAAAGCTTGTCTCATTCTGCTTTAGTGTTAGGACCCCGCATACTCATATGACCAGCAGGGGTCACAAGAGAGCACTGAAATATGTACTCATGAATGACTGACTCCTCATGTCACCCTATAGAGCTGCCAGTGCTTACAGGGCCCGTTTGGCTGCTTTTTGGATCAATAAGGCAAAAAAAAAAAAATAGGTACAGTGATGCAGCAGACAAAATGTGTGGGCATCTGCAGAATTCATGATTCCATCGTAACGCACCAACAGTGGCTGAAATTCCCAGGTAGCTGACTGTGGTCCAGAATATGGCCATCAAAGTGCCCTTTGGAATCGCTACCTCCGGGTCCTGAACACACACACACACACACACACATTAATGTAAACACACACACACATATGACTGCACACACACGCACGCACATTCATGTACACGCTCACACATAAACGTAAACAAACTCACACATGCACATACATTTGATTGCACACACGCACATACATATGCATTGGCACAAACACACACACAAACATAACACACACTCACATAGACACATACACAGATGTAGTACACACAAAGGCACCCATATGCACACATGCTAGCACAGTAACAAGCATACCAACAAAAATGTATACATTACAAAGCTTTGTCTAAAGTATGTGTTTAGTCTGCAGGTAAAGTTGTGTACTGTACATAGTATACATATTGTATTGTGTGTATGGACTGGCTATTAAGCATGCATGCAGTTTGCACAGATTATTAGTTGTGTGTATCTTGTAAATATATAGTGTGTATTGTCTGCAGTATATTGTATGCATATTGCATGCATGGAAAGGTAATGTAGTGTGTTTGTATTGTGCCCTCTATGTATAATATCAATTTAGAGTGCTTTCATGCCGAGGGCACTGTTTATGTAGAACATACTAGTACACATACACAGGTTTTGTGGTTTGAATCTAGTTCATGCAGTACACAGTACGTATGGTGTACAGATTTAGGGTGCACTAAATGAACCTTCAATGCAGTACACAGTATGTATGGTGTACTGATTTAGGGTGCACTAAATGCAGTACACAGTATGTATGGAGTACAGATTTAGAGTGCACTAAATGAACCTTCAGGTCTCCAGAGATGTTTGCTCCCGACAGAATACCAATGGCGGAGGGAAAGAAGATGGCAAACATCTGGAAGAAGTTTCCCTCCGGCCCCCTCCAGTCCGGCAGCAGGTTAGTGAGGAAGATTTCACCTGAGACGGACAATATGCACATTTCAGACTCACATTTCACCTGTTACAGGTAATGCACATATTTTACCTGAGACAGGTAATACACAGATTTTACTAGAGATAGGTATATCTCAAACTAGAAAAAGTTGGGAAGGCATGTTAACTTAAAATTATAACTGAAAGTAGCAATTTGTAAATGATCTTTCACTAGAATTACATTTAAAATAATATAGCAACACATGATTTTGATGCTAAATTTATTCATTTTTCAAAATAAACACTTCAATTTTGATTCTTGCAACATACACTGCTCAGCCAAAAAAAAAGTCACCGTTTGAAAATTAATGAACAAATTCTGTAATTGGATCATTATTGCAGTTATTAATATGTTTCAGCTGGCAATAATCATTTTTACCCTGACTGATGAAGCGCGTCGCTACTCATTTCTTAAAAAATCATGTCGGAAGACACATCCCCTGATGGTGGAAAAGATGTTACAGTATTTCAGAACGGGCAAGTTATTGGCCTGTATTTAGCAAAGAAAACCATGAATGACATAAACAAGTATGAGGAATCATTTTCACAAACAAATTTGCCACCACAAAGTCCTGACCTTCAACACATTAAAAGTTATTGGGATGTGCTGTCAAAACAATGACAAGACGAATATGCACTGTAATCAAAGCTACAGGGGTTCCAACTAAATATTCGAGTGTGCGACTTTTTTTTTGGCCGAGCAGTGTATTTCAAAAAAGTTGGAACATTAAAGTATACTCAGCGCCATTAAAAACGCACCAGTGAGGTATGTACTGTATTTGCTGCAAATTGAAGAATCAATCGATTTTTATTGGTTTTCTCATGAGATACGAGTAGAAATAGAGAAAAGCGTGTGGCAATGTAATCCCGATAGGCGCGCTGGAAGATGCTTGAATTAGGGGGGGCTGCCAACCGAAAGTAGAGGAGTGACGTCATTTAAAAAATAAATAAATATTTATTTATTTATTTTTAAATAGCGCTGCATGAGGGCGTTATGACAATGTTGGTCTTTGCAACAGCGGTCATAGCAACTAAGGGTGCAAACGAGTACTGGAATAAAAGAATACTCGTCATATAAATCATGACCGATTACAAAAAATTATAATTTATAATCGTTTTGTTGTCCTGGGGCCTGAATTTTTTCGACGTTTTATCCCAATAAGTTCCTTTGTTTTGTACGCATGTGTCATTTAAAAAGCTATCATGCTTTTGTTGCCTTATTTGTTTCATCCTCTTCAACCCCAACTCCTGGTAATACTGCCGGGATTTGCCTGTCTCACACATGATGGCTCACAACCCCTCCCAGTTTGATATCGCATGATTCACAATCAAACAATTTATTATTTGAATTAACAAGACCAATACATAATCGTATAATGATTAAGAAATTATTAATGAGGAAATGACCAAGAAACCACCGACAGACTAAATTGAAAACGCGCACGGAATTGTAGGGATGACAAGTAGCCTACCCCGCCTTCTCACAAATAAAACCCTCCAAAATATAAAGGCGAGCCCCCTTTTAAAATTGTTCTGGGAAATAAACTTTTTTAAGCTTTTTAGGTTGGATACGGAATTATTTCCCTCTCTCTGAATTCCGTCTCCCGTTTCAGCATTTTTTACATTTAGAACAGAAACATCTTCCTGTCGCGCTCTATAAAACATTGGCGCAGAAGGACTTCACTTTGTAAGCCCTAGCTATTATCGCCCGTTTTATAAGCCACAGGAGGTCGTCAGCCCCAAAATAAACAAATAATCCTCGGACAAAATCCTCCATTTGAATAAAGTGATTCATCGCATTAGTAATTTTTAATTCAATCAACTATCCTTAATGAATGTAGCTTGTCAGTTTCGCCAACATCAAGGCAGCAGACTAATCCCATAAAAGGCGAAAATAATTGTGCCCTTTGGGATCATAATCAGCATTCTTAAAATTCTCCCAAACTGCCAATTTTTTTTTAAAACATATTTTTACAGCGGGTAAGTTAAAGTCATTATCGAGTTTTCGGTAAAAAGTGCATTCTGTCACACAAGCTGCTGCGGTATGTGTCGCGATGATGGTGCCCTCTGAGCGGTATTCCTTCATGGCCCAGGAATTTAGTCGATCTGAATAAATGTTACAACACTGTCCTTGCAGAATGTTGATTCCAAGCTGCAAACTCCAAAAACATAGCACTGACTGGAGTTACTTAAAGCATCGCTAACGCACGTAATGAATCAGAGTGCAGGTCTGACATCTCATGCTGACCAAGTTCTTACTTTTGCCTTTTCCCAGTTGCTAAATCCCCCTTTAGCAAACGAATTGTCACTGAGGTTGTGCAGATAAAACAAAGAATGCGGTCGATTTCTTTAACACAATGCAATCATCGCCATTTTCAAACAAACCTCATTGAAACGATCTTTCAAATCACGCTGTGCCGAATTCGCTTCCAGGAAATACGATATTCTCTAGAGAAGACCCCGAGTGCACGGCAGCGCACAAGTAAGTGAGCCGCTGCTGATGCTCTCTACAGGAGCGACAAGCAGGCTAGTCCGGGGTGATAGCTATTGCGATGATAGTAGTGTTGTTTCAATCATTTGTACTGTCCTTTCATCACTCTCCACAAGTAATGTAAGTGTTTGTATCACTTACTTTAGCTTTCTATGAAATATTGTTTGGAGGGAAAAAAAAATCAGATATCCCTCTCTGCTTGCTGTTTGCCAATGCGTTTGTGTCCGCGCCTTCCGCTTCTTTGAGAAAGCGTTTCCTCAATACATAAATAAATAATTTGAAAATATTTCAACCCAAATTTTTTAAACACAGGTATTTGACACAGACTGTACAAAAGGGTTTTAAGCTAATTGATGTGTTTATTTTTATGTTTTAATTTTTACTGTTAAAATTACTGTGACATCCAAGACGAGCCTGCAGCCGACATCAGGAGGGGCTGCAAAAGGGAGGGCGGGGTTCCCGCGCTAGTGAATCCCGACGTTTGCCACGTGGCTGCGCCAAGCATTTCAGTAATAACGGATATTGATTTGATTTTGAAGTGTGCACTGATGCTTGACTTGTTCTTTGGGTGTGTTCAGTAGCTTTCATAAGGCCAACCAAAAAAAAAGAAAAATGTTACGGCATCAAGTAAATGGAACGGCTTGTGACACAAGAGAGAGAAAAAGAGCCTTTGGCATGTTACCGGCAGGTCCCAGCTGCCGAGAGGTGGTGCGTCATTTGCACTGTCACCGTTCAACAATCAGTCGGCTGTCTATCCAAGAATGGAACACAGGCACTGTCACTGACCGACCCCGCTTAGGGCAGCCACGAGTGACGATGGCAGCTCAAGAGCGCCACATCTGGTTACAGCCTGTACGTGACAGATTCCAGACAGCATCCAAAACTGATAATGAGATGAGGGGTCCGAGACGATTGAGGGTGAGCGCAAGTACTGTTTGACGCCATCAACGAGAGCAAAACATGCGTGCACACGGCCCCTACAGAAAACCCAAATTACCAACAATCAACGAATTTCTCCGAAGGTGGGCTCTGCACAAAGTGACAGATTTTGTGAATTTACTGCGCAGATCATGTGATCAGACGTCACATCATGTGTTATAATTAGCTGCGGGTCGCCAATGCCGTCTACCCGATCTAAGTTAGCATTCACTTCTAGGAGTAATAGATTTCTGGTAATACACACGTTAGAGAGTGTTACACAGAGGGAAATGCAGACTGCCCTGATGGAGGCTGACAGCGTTACATGCACTATTGATGATATATTTTTAAAGCAAAAAAAAGCATGGTGAGGGCTTTGAGCAGCAGGCACATGGGAAATCGAAGGGGAAGAGCGTTCATGATAACCTGAAATGTTTTTATCTAAATGCAAGAAGCATTAAAAATAAATTTCAAGAACTTGAGGCCGTTATGATTAGTGAAGGCTATGACATAGTTGGGATTACAGAGACATGGCTTAGTGAAGAGGATGGAGATGAAAATAATGTAGAAGGTTATAAGCTCTTTAGGAAGGATAGATGTAATAGGCGAGGAGGGGGTGTAGCACTCTATGTGAACAAAAACATAAATGTGCAGGAAATTCCTGAAATTGAACATTCCTTGCCTTGTGAAGATATCTGGGTCAGGCTCACTGGCAAACACGAGACTGGTTTAAACATAGGTGTATGCTATCGATCACCAGCTTTGGACAGTACAGTCAATGAAATGCTCCTTAAGAGGATTACGCAAGCTTGTAGAGGAGGAGGGACTATTATTATGGGAGACTTAAATTATCCTGGTATTGATTGGGAAATGGTGAAAGGACAGGGTAGGGGGGAGGAAGAATTTCTAGATGTCATAAATGATAATTTTTTGGTGCAGTATGTTAATAAACCTACAAGAGAGAAGGCAATTTTAGATTTGCTGCTCTGTAATGACCCAGATAGAATTAGCAATGTTGAGGTACTGGAGCCACTTGGGACAAGTGATTACTCTACTATTAATTTTGAGGTTTCATGGGAAGTTAAAAAGGTGTCTCCAAAAACAAAAATTTTTAATTTTAGGCGAGCAAACTTTGACAGGATGCACTCATATCTAAGTGAAACGAAATGGGAGACACTCCTGGACTGTGAGTCTGTAAATGAGATGTGGGAAAGATTTAAGGGGGTTTTACTTGATTCACAATGTAAATTCATTCCAAAGGTGTCCAAAAGTAAGCTGAAAAAGCAGAATCCTCAGTGGATGACAGCAGCTATTCGTAGGAGTTTGAGGGAAAAGAGGAATCTTTATAAGATGTACATAGAGGATAACAATGAGATTACTAAGGCCGAATTCTGTAAAATGCGGGCTGTGGTCAAAAAAGAGCTGAGGAATGCTAGAAGACTGTATGAAAGACAAATTGCAGAGGGGCAAAAACTAACCCTAAGCGCTTCTTTCAGTACTGTAGCAGAAAAAGGAAAGTCAAAGAGCAGGTTAAGTGCATAAAGAATAAAAATGGATCGCTGCTATATGATAATAAGGATATTGCGGACACCTTAAACGGTTACTTTGTTGAGAATTTTACCTTAGAGCGGGTCTTTATTCGCCAGAGGGCTTGTCCAATGCTCAAGATTATTTAGCGGAAATTGAGGTTAGGGATAACGTCAGATTAGACAAGTTGCATCAACTAAAGGCAGATAAGGCGGCGGGTCCTGATGGCTTATATCCTAGTGCTCAGGGAAGTTAGTGAGATCATCTTTAAGCCGCTATCTGCCATCTTTAGACGGTCTTTAGAAACTGGAGAAATACCAAATGATTGGAAACAGGGCAATATAATACCAATATATAAAAAAGGGGACCGTACTGAGCCAGGTAATTACAGGCCAGTCAGTTTAACTTGCATTGCGTGCAAAATATTGGAATCTATCATAAAAGATGAGCTGGACTTATTTCTTGAACGTAACAATATCTTGAGGATAGCCAACATGGTTTTAAAAAGGAAGGTCATGCCTGACAAACCTTCTGGAATTTTTTTTGAAGAGGCCACCAAGACTTATGACCAGAGCAGGGCTTATGACATCATATATTTGGATTTTCAGAAAGCATTTGACACAGTACTGCATAAGAGACTAATTTTTAAAATGAGCTCCATTGGAGTTACAGGTGGTATTCTGAAGTGGATTCATAACTGGTTGCAGGACAGAACACAAAGAGTGGTGGTCAGTGGTATATCATCTGAGCTAGGTAGGGTGGGGAGTGGCGTCCCCAGGGATCGGTGTTGGGACCCCTGCTGTTCCTCATCTACATTAATGACCTTGATAGGAATATTGAGAGCAGATTAGTGAAATTTGCAGATGATACTAAATTGGGGGGCTTGGCAAATAGTTTAGAGTCCACTAAAGTGATTCAGGATGATTTGGATAGAATTCAGAATTGGGCAGAAATGTGGCAAATGAAATTTAATGTAGCGAAATGTAAAGTAGTACATGTAGGTAATAAAAACATTAGACGGATTACTTCATGGGAGGTTTTAAACTGGAATGTGCTCCACAAGAGAAAGATCTGGGAGTGATTGTTGACCAAACCCTCACAGGCTCTAGCCATTGTGCCGTAGCTGTTAAAAAAGCCAATCGGATGCTGGGATACATTGCCAAAAGTATTGAGTTCAAATCCAAGGAGGTGATGCTTCTTTTGTACAACACATTCGTCAGACCACATCTAGAGTATTGTGTACAGTTCTGGGGACCATACTTTAAGAAAGACATAGAGGCTTTAGAGAAAGTTCAGAGAAGAGCCACGGCTAATTCCGGGTATTAAAGATGAAAGCTATGAGAAAAGGCTGAAGATCCTTAATCTCTTTAGTCTTAGGAAAAGGAGACTAAGGGGTGATTTGATTGAGGTTTTTAAATATGTTAAAGGGATTAACAAAGTGAATTATGTAGGATTCCTTCTACCAAGTGTTGTTAGCAGAACTTCGGGGTCACAAATGGAAGCTGACTAAAGGTAAATTTAGCACTGATATTCGGAAATATTTCTTCACCCAAAGAGTAATTTCGGTGTGGAACAGCTTGCCTGACCATATTGTTGAGGCAGAGACCTTGGGAGTTTTCAAGAGCAGACTTGACTTAAAGCTAGATACCATTGAGTCATTGAGTATCTGAAGTGATATATTCACGATGGTAAAAAGAAACTGGCGAGCCTAGTTGGGCTGAACGGCCTGTTCTCGCCATTCATGTTATGTTATGTTATGTTACCTCAGACAGGTTATACACAGGTAATACACACATTACCTCACACAGGTTATACACAGGTAATACACACATGTTACCTCAGACAGGTTATACACAGGTAATACACACGTTACCTCAGACAGGTTATACACAAGTAATACACACATGTTACCTGAGACAGATGATACACAGGTAATACACACGTTACCTGAGACAGATGATACACAGGTAATACATACATGTTACCTCAGACAGGTTATACACAGGTAATACACACATGTTACCTGAGACAGATGATACACAGGTAATACACACATGTTACCTGAGACAGATGATACACAGGTAATACATACATGTTACCTCACACAGGTTATACACAGGTAATACACACGGTACCTCAGACAGGTTATACACAGGTAATACACACGTTACCTCAGACAGGTTATACACAGGTAATACACACGTTACCTGAGACAGATGATACACAGGTAATACAGATGTTACCTGAGACAGGTTATACACAGGTAATACATACATGTTACCTCACACAGGTTATACACAGGTAATGCACACGTTTTGACTGATACACCCTGCCCCCACCCCCCAGCCTCTCTCACTCACTGCGGTAGCTGAAGAATCCTGTGGCCTGTTTTTGGGTTGAGGCGGGGATCACAGTTCCCACAAAGTAGTTTGTGAAGGAGATCAGAAGCACGAAAAAGAACAGGATTTGCGTCTAAAAGCAAACAAATCCTTCCGATTAGAAACCCAAATCTTCACATTAAAAAACTTGTAAGTAAAAAAAAAAAAAAAAACCTCTTCCTTCGAAACCCAAATACTCCTCATTAAAAACTTGTAAATTAACAAATCCTCTCCTTTTGAAATCCAAAATCTCACATTTAAAAACCTATAAGCAATCACAACCTCCCAATAAGATGCCCAAATCGACCCCAAAATGATCCCGTCCTACCTTGGCCTCCCACTCCATTCCAGCCAATGAAATAAGGAGAAGCACAGTTACTGTGGCCACTCCCACAATTCGCACATCATTGATTGGGTCCACTATAACTGCACCATTATCCTGCAACACACAACCAGACATGGTCGCTGTAAGCCTGGAGCGTGATGCCGCCACCATCATCCTGGGACACAATATAGACAATCATCCAGTGAACAAAACGAACCCTAATCCGAGCACTAATCATCCTGCAATATGATACAGCCCCGTTCACCCTGGAACGCAGTGAGTACGGGTGTCTGTGTTCTGTAAATCTGTTAGCTTTATTTTTGGTTTATTTTAAGTCTTTTTGCATTAATTACCCTTGTTGTTTTAATTTTAGTTTTATAGTCACTTTCCACATGCCTTCGTTTGTACTCACTTTCCCTGTCCGTTGGTAAATCATTTGAGTTCAGTGTCTCATTCGTAACCTCGCTCTCAGTCCAGTGTTCCTGTTCTCCCTGAACCTGCTATGAGTTTGTGTCTGTAACCTCGCTCTCAGTCCAGCTTTCCTGTTCTCCCTGAACCTGCTATGAGTTTGTGTCTGTAACCTCGTTCTCAGTCCAGTGTTCCTGTTCTCCCTGAACCTGCTATGAGTTTGTGTCTGTAACCTCGCTCTCAGTCCAGTGTTCCTGTTCTCCCTGAACCTGTTATCAGTTTGTGTCTGTAACCTCGCTCTCAGTCCAGTGTTCCTGTTCTCCCTGAACCTGCTACGAGTTTGTGTCTGTAACCTCGCTCTCAGTCCAGTGTTCCTGTTCTCCCTGAACCTGCTATGAGTTTGTGTCTGTAATTTCTTTGCTATTTGAGCTCCCCATTTTCTCTGGTTTATTGCGAGTCAGTCTCTGTGTGCATTCCCACTGACTTCCCCGTTTTCTCTGGTTTACTGCGAGTCAGTCTCTGTGTGCATTCCCTCTGACTTCCCCATTTTCTCTGGTTTACTGCGAGTCAGTCTCTGTGTGCATTCCCTCTGACTTCCCCGTTTTCTCTGGTTTACTGCGAGTCAGTCTCTGTGTGCATTCCCTCTGACTTCCCATTTTCTCTGGTTTATTGTGAGTCAGTCTCTGTGTGCATTCCCTCTGACTTCCCCATTTTCTCTGGTTTACTGCGAGTCAGTCTCTGTGTGCATTCCCTCTGACTTCCCAGCCTTTTATTCCTAGAGCTATTTTCTGATTTTGATGACTAATTGTCCTCACAGTTTTTTGAGTTTACCTAGCCCTGTGTGTATGATAGATTTCTAGTGATTATTTTGGATTCTCCCTGGCTAATGATTCTGTCTGCTCCCTGACAAGGCATTATGGCCGTTTGGCTTTCCACCCTCTGCCCGTTTACCAACACTGATCGTGATATTCATCTCTGCACTACATGCATTCTGATTGGCTAGAAACCTCACTGTGTGACTCTGCGTACTGCTCTAATAAAGCCAGTGAAACTGATTCTCCATCTGCGCTTGTGTTCTTGATCCCCCGTCCGTCAACAGAAAATGACTTAAAAAAGGAACTTCATCCATGCACACATCCATCCATCCATTATTTAACCCCTTAAACTCTAACTTTTCAGTTAGATATTCCCTTCAGTAGGTTCAAAGTCCTAAGAAGCATTTTTTTGGGGGCAGACCCAATAGAACATACGGACCCTTATATAGCTCCATCAAATGCAGCCGCTGTATTCAAACCTGTGGAGATTCAGGCCTGTTCTTTCGCCGATCCCAAAAATTCTTTCGGCGATCCCAAGGTTTCCAATGATCCCAAATACTGAATGTCCCACTGAATGACAGGGGGGTGTGCTTAAAATGGTGCACAAGATCTAGATATTTGCCATTTGATGTAATACTGTGGCGATAAAAATATGGCATCCTGGGTTTGAAGATTTCTGTCAATATAAGGGTGATGTGGCTTCAGTGAAGCAGGGCAACCAGCAGATACAGAGTATTTGTTTGATATTGCCTTACAATATGAAAAACTGCTTTTTAAAACTTTGAACCTACTAAAGGGAAAACATACGTGAAAAGTATGAGTTTAAGGGATTAAATTGCTTTTTGTCACTATGGTCACAGGGGAGCTGGAGCCTTTTTCAGCTGACTCTGGGCCAAAGACAGGGAGACACCCTGGACGGCTCGCCAATCCATCGCAGGGCGCACAAACTATTCACTCACACACTCACACCGATGGGGAATTTAGAGTCTCTAATTAGCCTGACATCCGTGTTTTGGGACTCTGGGAAGAAACCATAGTAGCCAGAGGAAACTCAGTCAAAAAGAACATGTGACCTCCACACAGAAAGGCATGTGACCTCCACACAGAAAGGCCCCGGCCGATTTTCAAACCCACAGCCTTCTTGCTGTGAGGCTAAAGTGCTACCCAATGTCCCATCATGCCACCCAAGAAACTTCATTTAAAAACAAGTTTAAATTGAATAAAACTGCATGTGATACACCAGATTTTGACTGTAGGAATGATAATACACAAACTGATGGGTGAATTGATAAACTGATTAGAGCATGTTAGAGCATGGCATCTTACAATGAGAAGGTCTCTGACAGTTTCGGCAAAACCCACGGTGTTCAAGGCACAGGCTAGCGCATTGGCAAAGGAGAAGACCACGCCGATGGGGCCTCCCATTTCAGGGCCCAGAGTGCGAGAAATCATGAAGTATGCACCTCCTGATGAAAACAAGGATGAAGGGCTCTCACAGGAGATAAGGATGGGGGCACTCACAGGAGATAAGGATGAGGAGCACTCACAGGAAATAAGGATAAAGGACACTAACAGGAGATAAGGATGAGGGGCACTCACAGGAGATAAGGATGAGGGGCACTCACAGGAGAAAAGGATGAGGAGCACTCACAGGAAATAAGGATGAGGGGCACTCACAGGAGATAAGAATGAGGGGCACTCACAGGAGATAAGGATGAGGGGCACTCACAGGAGAGAAGGATGAGGGACACTCACAGGAGATAAGGATGAGGAGCACTCACAGGAGATAAGGATGAGGGACACTCACAGGAGATAAGAATGAGGGGCACTCACAGGAGATAAGGATGAGGGGCACTCACAGGAGAGAAGGATGAGGGACACTCACAGGAGATAAGGATGAGGAGCACTCACAGGAGATAAGGATTGAGGGCACTATCAGGAGATAAGGATTAAGGGCACTCACAGGAGATAAGGAAGGAGGCACTCACAGGAGAAAAGGATGAGGGACACTCACAGGAGATAAGGATGAGGGACACTCACAGGAGATAAGGATGAGGAGCACTCACATGAGATAAGGATGAGGGACACTCACAGGAGATAAGAATGAGGGGCATTCACAGGAAATAAGGATGAGGGGCACTCACAGGAGATAAGGAAAGGGGGCACTCACAGGAGATAAGGATGGGGACACTCACAGGAGATAAGGATGAGGGACACTCACAGGAGATAAGGATGAGGGGCACTCACAGGAGATAAGGATGAGGGGGCACTCACAGGATGAGATGAGGGCACTCACAGGAGATAAGGGCACGGAGATAAGGATGACGGACACTCACAGGAGATAAGGATGAGGGGCACTCACAGGAGATAAGGATGGGGGGCACTCACAGGAGATAATGATTAGGGGCACTCACAGGAGATAAGGATGAGGAGCACTCACAGGAGATAAGGAAGGGGGGCACTCACAGGAGATAAGGATAAGGGGCACTCACAGTATGGAGGGCACTCACAGGGGACAAGGATGAGGAGCACTCAAAGGAGATAAGGATGAGGAGCACTCAAAGGAGAGAAGGATGATAGGCACTCACAGGAGATAAGGATTGGGGCACTCACAGGAAATAACGATGAGGAGCACTCACAGGAGATAAGGATGAGGGGCAGTCACAGGAGATAAGGATGGGGGGCATTCACAAGAGATAAGGATGGGGGCACTCACAGAAGATAAGGATGAGGGGCACTCACAGGAGATAAGGATGAGGAGCACTCACAGGAGGCAAGCATGAGGAGCACTCACAGGAGATAAGGATGAGGAGCACTCACAGGAGATAAGGAAGGGGAGCACTCACAGGAGATAAGAATGAGGGGCACTCACAGGAGATAAGGATTAAGGGCATTCACAGGAGATAAGGATGGGGGCACTCACAGGAGATAAGGATGGGGGCACTCACAGGAGATAAGGATGGGGGCACTCACAGGAGATAAGGAAGGGGGGCATTCACAGGAGATAAGGATGAGGGGCACTCACAGGAGATAAGGATTGAGGGCACTCACAGGAGATAAGGATGAGGGGCACTCACAGGAGATTAGGATGAGGGGCACTCACAGGAGATAAGGATTAAGGGCACTCACAGGAGATAAGGATGGGGGCACTCACAGGAGATAAGGATGGGGGGCACTCACAGGAAATAAGGATGAGGGGCACTCACAGGAGATAAGGAAGGGGGGCACTCACAGCAGATAAGGATTGAGGGCACTATCAGGAGACAAGGAAGGGGGGCACTCACAGGAGATAAGGATGAGGGGCACTCACAGGAGATAAGGATGAGGAGCACTCACAGGAGATAAGGATGAGGGGCACTCACAGGAGATAAGGAAGGGGGGCATTCACAGGAGATAAGGATGAGGGGCGCTCACAGGTGTAAGGATTAGGGACACTCACAGGAGATAAGGATGAGGAGCACTCACAGGAGATAAGGATGAGGGGCAGTCACAGGAGATAAGGATGGGGGCACTCACAGGAGATAAGGATGGGGGCACTCACAGGAGATAAGAATGAGGGGCACTCACAGGAGATAAGGATTTAGGGCACTCACAGGAGATAAGGAAGGGGGCACTCACAGGAGATAAGGATAGGGGGCACTCACAGGAGATAAGGAAGGGGGCACTCACAGGAGATAAGGATGGGGGGCACTCACAGGAGAGAAGGATGGGGGCACTCACAGGAGATAATGATTAGGGGCACTCACAGGAGATAAGGATGAGGAGCACTCACAAGAGATAAGGATGAGGGGCACTCACAGGAGATTAGGATTAAGGGCACTCACAGGAGATAAGGATGAGGGGCAGTCAGCTTCTCCCTGACAAACATGGGAGGGGCCTACCTGAATAGACTTTTCCATTGGTTGCGATTGCTGAGACCGAGAGCGCAGTTACTGAGGTGACAATTACAGACATAAAGATGATGACCCACGTGAGAACTGAAAAGAGGCACAGGATTTCACGAGAGCATTATTATTATTATTATAATTATAATTATTAATTATTATTATTATTATTATTATTATTATTTTTAATCAGTGATTTTTCAGAAAAGTCACTGGAAAATGACCATTAAGCTGGAGAGAGATAAAAAGAGACAGACGGAGAGAGGAGGAGAGAGAAGGAGCAGAAATAACTTGGCCTCACTGATGCCTGCTTGAGAGGTGATCCAAGACAAACGCAGGAACAAAATGACCCCCCAGATATTCAGCATGCAGCGGATCTACAGACGCCAACACACATAGTCATTACGTCAAACACATCAAACTCATTCTATAGGCAGCCAAACACAGACACTAATGCGCACAGTCAATACATCAGACACATCCTGGAGTCCTTAATTAATACTCAGTCAATTCTACTTAATTTTTGGTTATGATACTTTTTAACAGCTAATCGTATTTTAATGCTCTCCAATTTTGTTTCAGTTCTAGGCATAGCACTGTTACTGCTGTTTTCTTAGTTATTAATGGCATAATTATAGTACGTGACAGAAAATATTGTTCATGCCATTGATCTCTCTAAGGATTTATCATGTCCTCCTTCTGAAAATACAACCCACACATTAGCCTTGATAAATGTGCTTGTAACAGGTCTCAAAATTTAATACGAGGCACTACATTTCAATTGAGGGATTTTGCTTAAAATTGGCAAACGGAGTCCCACAAGGCTAAATTCTCGGCCCTTTGCTATTTATCATCTACATTAGTAAATTTTGCTTATCTTCAACCCCTTTCCGCAGATATAGATGCCGGCCTCCGTAAATTCCTAAATTTAGTTCCTAAATAATTCTGTAATTGAATATTTAAATGTCTTGCTTCACTGGAATAATTTTCCATAGTCTCTGGGACACAAATACTGAGTTATAAAGCCTAAATACGTTCGTGCATAACAGGAAAAAATTGGCATTATTTGTATTCTGCGCAAAGGGGTTAAATCATTGCCGATTGGGCTTATATGCTAAAGCACCACCATTTACCCAGCTGTGTCTTCAGTTCAGCAGGTGGTGTCTAATCTTCAGCATGGTTTTCATTCTATTTTAAAAAAATCTCTGCTCTCAAGCTTGTCTGAAATAAAAACAAAACCAAGTTTTAGGGTACTCCCCAAATCTAAAAAATAGATCCAAAATACCAACAAATTTGAACACTGAAGGGTGCCCAAACTGAAATGGGTCCCTATACTATGGCATTTGGCTGGTAAAAGAGCTGAATTTTCACTTGCCAATTGCAAATTTAATAAAAAATGAGGAGTAAAATAAGCTTTTTATAAAGAAATAGGGCTTGCCTCAATTGTGAAAATAGGAAGAATTATTCTCTCAGAGCTTGATTACTGTAATGTAATTTAGGAGGAATGATTCTCTCAGAGCTTGATTACAGTAATATAATGTAATTTAGGAGGAATGATTCTCTCAGAGCTTGATTACAGTAATGTAATTAAGGAGGAATGACTCTCTCAGAGCTTGATTACAGTAATGTAATTTTGGAGGAATGATTCTCGCAGAGCTTGATTACAGTAATGTAATTTAGGAGGAATGACTCTCTCAGAGCTTGATTACAGTAATGTAATTTAGGAGGAATGACTCTCTCAGAGCTTGATTACAGTAATGTCATTTTGGAGGAATGATTCTCTCAGAGCTTGATTACAGTAATGTAATTTTGGAGGAATGATTCTCTCAGAGCTTGATTACAGTAGTATAATGTAATTTAGGAAGAATGATTCTCTCAGAGCTTGATTACAGTAATGTAATTTAGGAGGAATGATTCTCTCAGAGCTTGATTACAGTAATATATTGTAATTTAGGAGGAATGATTCTCTCATATTACAGTAATGTAATTAAGGAGGAATGACTCTCTCAGAGCTTGATTACAGTAATGTAATTTTGGAGGAATGATTCTCTCAGAGCTTGATTACAGTAATGTAATTTTGGAGGAATGATTCTCTCAGAGCTTGATTACAGTAATGTAATTTAGGAGGAATGACTCTCTCAGAGCTTGATTACAGTAATGTAATTTTGGAGGAATGATTCTCTCAGAGCTTGATTACAGTAATGTAATTTTGGAGGAATGATTCTCTCAGAGCTTGATTACAGTAATATAATGTAATTTAGGAGGAATGATTCTCTCAGAGCTTGATTACAGTAATGTAATTAAGGAGGAATGACTCTCTCAGAGCTTGATTACAGTGATGTTATTTTGGAGGAATGATTCTCTCAGAGCTTGATTACAGTAATGTAATTTTGGAGGAATGATTCTCTCAGAGCTTGATTACAGTAATATAATGTAATTTAGGAGGAATGATTCTCTCAGAGCTTGATTACAGTAATGTAATTTTGGAGGAATGATTCTCTCAGAGCTTGATTACAGTAATATAATGTAATTTTGGAGGAATGATTCTCTCAGAGCTTGATTACTGTAATGTAATTAAGGAGGAATGACTCTCTCAGAGCTTGATTACAGTAATGTAATTTTGGAGGAATGATTCTCTCAGAGCTTGATTACAGTAACGTAATTTTGGAGGAATGATTCTCTCAGAGCTTGATTACAATAATGTAATTTAGGAGGAATGACTCTCTCAGAGCTTGATTACAGTAATGAAATTTAGGAGGAATGACTCTCTCAGAGCTTGATTACAGTAATGTCATTTTGGAGGAATGATTCTCTCAGAGCTTGATTACAGTAATGTAATTTTGGAGGAATGATTCTCTCAGAGCTTGATTACAGTAATATAATGTAATTTAGGAGGAATGATTCTCTCAGAGCTTGATTACAGTCATGTTATTTTGGAGGAATGATTCTCTCAGAGCATTGTGCCTTATACAAATCAGTATGATGGGGGTTATAGAAATCTACATGAGATTACCATCCTTTTTTGCTTGTTTACAAATGTGCACTATTCGAACTCCCACTTTATCTTGCCTCACAGCATGCACGGCGAGAGGGTTGCCATGGGACACGGTCACAAGTTTTTTTTTTTCGTCTAATGGTTTCCGGGATTAGAACAGAGCTGCATAGCTGCATAGTTTTTTTTTTACCATAATGCACCAAATACATTATTAATTAATTAATTAATCACCATCACAATTAGTCACTAACAAGCATAGTCAATACATCAAATGTATCATACACATTACATAGAGCCAAACACTCTAACAAGCACAGCATATAAATAACAGTCAACCCATAAAAACGCAAGCACAAATACTCTCACTAGAAGCGTCAGAGAGTATGCATATATAAAGTACATCTCAATGCATCCCTATAGAGCCGAGTGAATGAGGCTCCTCACCATAACTCCTGTGACCCAGCCAAAACGAACAGGCGGCTTGTTTTTCCCAGATTTGTCCTCCTGATGAGGAGTCCGCTGCTCCTGGTTTCCATGGCAAATCTTCACTCCCAGATCTTCCACTGAACTCTCTGTCTCTCCATCCTACAACAGTAACATCACACCATGACATCACAAACACTATTAATCGCATCACAGTGTCATCACAAACATCAATACTTTCATCACACTGTGACAGATAGACAAGGTGATATCTCAGCATTTTAATTAGGGACAGGTGAATTGGACAGAGTAATGTATAAGTATGGTTTTAGTGTGACCTGGGCAAAGTGAGAGTAATGTGAGAACAAGGTGAGACTAAAAGTAAAGTCAATCCAGAGTAAGGTTACAGGAGAATAAGGCTATGTAATTTTATAATAAGGCTAGTGTAAGGTTACAATAAGATTAGAAGTAAGGTTAAATTAAGGTCTGAGTAAGGTCACTACTACTGTAAGGTTAGAGTACAACGCAAACACATGCACATAAAATTAGAGTAAGGTTAGTGTAAGGTCACAGTAAAATTACATCATACTAATTAAAAAGAAATTTTAAGTTTTTAGTGCAGTTACAGTAAGGTTATACTCAAGTTTATAATAAGATTTGAGGAAGATTATAGTATGGTTAGAGTAAAGTTATAGTAAGTTTGGAGGAAAGTTACAGTTTGACTAACATCAAGTTATGGTAAGGTTGGAGGAAGGTTCTGGTAAGGTAAGAGTAAAGTAATATTAAGGTTGGAGGAAAGTTGAGTGGCTGAGAGCAAAAGTCAACTATCTGACTTTTCCAAGTTCTGAGAAAATAGTTTTGTTTGAACAGAAACATCACTTTATTTTGTACAAACAAAATATGAATATTGTTTAAACGGACTCCAGAAAAGTGTAAAGTGTAAAATAAAGTGATTTTTCTGTTCAAACAAAACTTCAAATCTTATTTTCTCAGAACTTGGAAAAAGTCAAAGAGTAGACTTTTGATCTCAGCCACACACAGTTATAGTATGGTTAATCTGAACTTACAGTACAGTTAGTGTGACATTATAGTAAGGTTTGAGGAAGGTTATTGTCAAGTCAGACAGGGGGTTTGTGGTCTAAGAAATTATAAAACAGGCTTCAAGATTTAAAAGTAGTTAAAATGTCAAAAGTTAAAACTAATTAATAAACATAGCTTTATCTTCAATCTGTTGATAAACAGGAATATTTATGTCCAAATTAAAAATATAACATAGATCTAGACGGAGTAAATATTGAAACAGATTGATAAATAAGCCTAAATAAATAAAAAGTTGAATAGACTAATACACAAATTAAATAGGTAAGATATAGACAGATGAACAAACAGGCCAAATAAGTAAAGAACTTTTTGTGAAGAGTCGCAGATGAATGAAGTAGCACTAACCAAGCTGGATGGAAACCTTGCCAAGCGAACCTGAAGCAATTAAAGGATGGTCACAGCACTATGGGGGGCAGGTCAGAGGGAGACTAATGCTACTCGCACAAAGCCAGTTTGATCCTTTGAATCTGCACAGGACTGATCATCTGCGAAAATCCGAGGAGGCAGCCGGAAAAACGCTGGATTTTTTTAAAGCGACTGCCTCATTGCACTGTAGTCGCTGTGCCGGCTTGGCCACGCGCTGTTTGTTTGTTTTTTGTGGATTTTATTGTGTTGAATTAATGATAACGGTGTTGCGAAAATGTTGCGCATATACGCGGGTAATGAGGGACTTTTACTGACTAATTGATGGTTGGTTTTGCGTTTACCTCTTCTCACAACACATTCTCAAATAGTGACACGACCTGACCGTCGTCAATGATCACTCGCCAACGAGTAAGATTGTTCTCTTAATTTTTGTGACCTTGTAGATGGTTGACGAGGCCAATCCTAGACTTGCAATCGCGGTGGCAATGGGGGCATTGAGTAGTGGGGAATAGGCTGGGCACTGCCCTTTCAAAATTTAATCTCTCACTGTAAGCGTCTTTGTGACAGTCTCTGTGAAAAGCGCTATAAAAATAAATTGAATTGAAATAGTGGGCTCCGGAGGAAGAGAGTTGCTGGTGGTTGTTTGTCGCTCCTTTCTTCTCTCCCTCCTCCTGGTGGCATCTCTGCGTCGGCTCTCTTCATAGGTCTTTGTGCCTTCAATCACTAGGCACCTCCAAACAGGGTGTTCTTTGGCTAGCTTCTCCCAGTTTTCGGTGTCAAACCCACATCTCTTTAAGTTGGACTTCAGATGATCTTTGTAACATTTCCGTTGGCCACCCCGTTTCCGCTGACCTTCCAGAAGTTGTGAAAACAGAAGTTGCTTCGGTAGGCGATTATCAGGCATCCGTAAGATGTGCCCTGTCCAGCGCAGCTGGTTGCGGACAATCATAGTTTCGATGCCTGAACTGTTGGCCTCTTCCAAGACACTTATGATTGTCCGCTTGTCTCGCCAGCTGATATTTAGGATCTTGCGGAGACGACGTTGATTGTACTTTTCCAAGCTTTTCAGATGATGTCTGTAAGTTGTCCAGGTCTCACTTGCATACAGCAAGGTCGGGATAATGATCGCCTTGTAGACACGTACCTTGGTTTCAGGATGAAGGTCCATATTTTCAAAAACTTGTTTCCTTAGCCGCCTGAAAGCAGCACAGGCACAGCTTAGCTAATGTTTTATTTCTGCATCAATATCCACAGTTGTTGATAGATGACTTCCAAGGTAGGGAGAATGGGCAAAATTTTCCATGATTGTGTCATTGGCTACAGGTTATGGCTCCTCCGTGGTCACCTTTGGCGGTGGCTGAAAGAGTGCTTTGGTGTTCTTCATATTCAGCTTTAGGCCAAGACTCTCACAGGCTTTTGTAAATGCACTGAAGGTGGTTTGCAGGTCATCTGCAGAAAGGGCAGTCACAACACTATCGTCAGCATATTGGAGCTCGATCACAGGGGTGGTGGATATCTTTGTCTTTGCCTTTAGTCTACTTAGGCGAAAGAGCTTTCCATCAATTCTGTAGACAATTTAGACGCCGTCAGATAACTTGCCTTCTACGAGGTTGAGTATAACAGAAATGAAGACTGAGAACAGGGTAGGCGTTATCACACAACCCTGCTGGACTCCGGTAGTTATGTCGAAAGGCGCACTTTCAGATCTGTTCTTTGTCAGTATGGTGGCCTTCATGCCATCATGTAGTAGCCGAAGGATACTGATGAATTTTGTAGGGCATCCAATTTCAGATAGGATAGTCCACAGTGCCGGTCGATTCACCATGTCAAAGGCCTTTGACAGATCTATAAATTTTTATTTTATTTTATTTATTTAACCCTTATTTAACCAGGCCATATAAAGCGGATAATGTTGTTCTCGGCATTTCTCCTGAAGCTGTCTAGCTGTGAATTTCATATCCATTGTGCCTCTCGATTATCGGAAGACGTATTGTGACTCAGGCAGTATAACCTCTGTGATTGGTAAGAGACGGTTTGCCAGTATCCTTGCAAGGATTTTTTCCCGCGATAGCTAGGAGTGAAATCCCTCGGTAGTTTCCACAGATAGTCTTGTCCTCTTTCTTGAAGAAGGTGGCAATGAGGGCATCCTGAAGTTTGCAGGAATTTATTCCTTTTCCCAGATCTTGATAATAAGGGCATGTAGCTGTTGGGTTAGCGCAGGGCCTCCATACTTAAATATCTCGGCGGGGAAACCATCAGGCCCAGAGGCTCGCTGTTCTTCATCTGACTGATGGCTTTCTGTAACTCCTCAAGGTCAGGAGTATCTGCCAACTCTTCTCTGATGGGAAGTGGTGGGATGTGGTCAAACACTTGCTCTTTGACCGTGGAGTTCTGGTTCAGCAGATCCTGAAAATGCTCTCTCCAGCGGCGGTTAATGGCGTCATTATCAGTAAGGAGTTCAGATCCGTGACACTACCTGACTAAACGACAAAACAATGGACTCTACAATATTCGCATCTCGGTAGGTTACTGTGTGAGTCTGGTCATTAGGGCTGTTATAGCCTGATATTAATAAATAGCTTAAAATACAAGTAAATAATTTAATATTTCATTAAATAAATATAATATAAATTTATAACATCAAAAAACACTTCATTCTTTGAATAATAGTATTGCTTGTAGTTTAAAACAACAAATGGAAGAAGTTTGATTTCATTTAAGGAGAAATTGAATTAACTGATTAATGACGATTTGCGTTGATGCTAAATATATATTTTTTTGGCTGTGTGCTTATCTTGTCTGGGTTCATTGAGCATGTGATGTTCAAATAAATAGTCTTTTTTCTTTATTTCAAAGGTTTTTCACCTGAATCAAGATGCAAACTGCTTATGTATAATGACTAATCATGAAAATGAACCTATCAAAATAAAAGGAGAAAACAAAGTGAAAATGAGCCATTTTGAGTGGAGTCCAGTTATCTCTCGGGGTAGAATCATAAATTCATTTTCAAGTTGGGAATCTGCACAGTAAAAATAACTGGACTGTTATAGTAAGGTTACTGTAGAGTTATAGTAGGGTTGGAAGATGGTAATAGTAAGGTTACCATAAAGTTATAGTAAGGTTAGAGGAAGGTCATATTAAGGCTAGAGTACAGATAAAATGAGGTTGTAGGAAGGTTACACTAAAGTTAGGGGTAAAGCTATTGTTCGGTGGTCTGGCCACTTTACATCTGTCACTTTGCGCAAAGTCTCGAGGGACGGCCGGCTGCGTCGATTGCGCCCCGTTGCCATGGTGTTGATGTAGAAGTCTAGAGTGGGAGCGGAATCCATCGTGCTGTAGAGGGAGGGGCGACGGGAGTCCCGCCTCTCGCACATGCTGTCCGTCACTTCCGTTTCCATGGTAGCCATAGTCGAGGGCACACGTCCATCAGTGCTGAGATTAATACTCAGGGCATGGCCATCTCCATGGGAACAGGCGTACTGCGGTGGGGCCTCCTCGCTTACAGAAAACCGTCCACGCTGCGACCTGATTGGGCACTCAGGGCTGGATATTTGCAGCCCCATCATGCATAGGCAGCACAGGGATACCTGCGGGGCAAAACAGAGAGTAACTTTGTACACGATATGGCCAAAAGTTACAGAGAGCAACTATTCACACTATGCGGCCAAAAGTTACAGAGGGTAACTGTCATACGATATGGCCAAAGTTATGGAGTGTAGAGGTGTATACTACTCAATCTAATGTGACCAAGTGTTCCTAACAACTGGGCCAAGACTTATGGAGTGTAACTATGCACTATTAGTCAAAAGTTCCAGAACGCCAGCAATTTTCAATCTGTCTGAGATGGAAAAAATGAAAATGAAAAACTTTTGTTTTACAAAAAACAGTAAATCTTTGATTAAAGTTGCCACCTTTTGCATCAAAAACTCCAATGCAGATTTTTTTTTTTCTACAAGAACTAACATGGTTCCAAAGGTTTACACCCACCTCGACCCTGTGGTTTGTGTCCGAGGGTTTACACCCACCTCGACCCTGTGGTTTGTGTCGTCCCTCTACCCCTGTGGCTTGTGTCCGAGGGTTTACACCCACCTCTACTCTGGGTTTACACCCCACCTCTACTCTGTGGTTTGTGTCCGAGGGTTTTACACCCACCTCTACCCGTGGTTTGTGTCCGAGGGTTTACACCCACCTCTACCCTGTGGTTTTGTCTGAGGGTTTACACCCACCTCTACCCTGTGGTTTGTGTCCGAGGGTTTAGGGTTTTTGTGTCCGAGGGTTTACACCCACCTCTACCCTGTGGTTTGTGTCCGAGGGTTTACACCCACCTCTACCCTGTGGTTTGTGTCCGAGGGTTTACACCCACCTCTACCCTGTGGTTTGTGTCCGAGGGTTTACACCCACCTCTACCCTGTGGTTTGTGTCCGAGGGTTTACACCCCAGGGTTTACCCTGTGGTTTTGTGTCCGAGGGTTTTGTGTCCGGGGTTTACACTCACCTCTACCCTGTGGTTTGTGTCCGAGGGTTTACACCCACCTCTACCCTGTGGTTTGTGTCCGAGGGTTTACACTCACCTCTACCCTGTGGTTTGTGTCCGAGGGTTTACACCCACCTCTACCCTGTGGTTTGTGTCTGAGGGTTTACACCCACCTCTACTCTGTGGTTTGTGTCCGAGGGTTTACACCCACCTCTACCCTGTGGTTTGTGTCCGAGGGTTTACACCCACCTCTACTCTGTGGTTTGTGTCCGGGGTTTACACCCACCTCTACTCTGTGGTTTGTGTCTGAGGGTTTACACCCACCTCTACCCTGTGGTTTGTGTCCGAGGGTTTACACCCACCTCTACCCTGTGGTTTGTGTCCGAGGGTTTACACCCACCTCTACCCTGTGGTTTGTGTCCGAGGGTTTACACTCACCTCTACCCTGTGGTTTGTGTCCGAGGGTTTACACCCACCTCTACTCTGTGGTTTGTGTCCGAGGGTTTACACTCACCTCTCTACCCTGTGGTTTGTGTCCGAGGGTTTACACTACACCCTGTGGTTTTGTGTCCGGGGTTTACTCACCTCTACCCTGTGGTTTGTGTCCGAGGGTTTACACCCTCGACCCTGTGGTTTTACACCCACCTGTCTGTGGTTTGGGTTTACACCCACCTCTACCCTGTGGTTTGTGTCCGAGGGTTTACACCCACCTCTACCCTGTGGTTTGTGTCCGAGGGTTTACACCCACCTCTACTCTGTGGTTTGTGTCCGAGGGTTTACACCCACCTCTACCCTGTCGTTTGTGTCTGAGGGTTTACCCACCCACCTCTACCCTGTGGTTTGTGTCCCGTTTACACCCACCTCTACTCTGGGTTTACACCCACCTCTACCTGTGGTTTGTGTCTGAGGGTTTACACCCACCTCTACCCTGTGGTTTGTGTCCGAGGGTTTACACCCACCTCGACCCTGTGGTTTGTGTCCGAGGGTTTACACCCACCTCTACCCTGTGGTTTGTGTCCGAGGGTTTACACACCCTACCTCTGTGGTTTGTGTCCGAGGGTTTACACCCCACCTCCACCCTGTGGTTTGTGTCCACCCACCTCTACTCTGTGGGTTTACACCCCACCTCTACCCTGTGGTTTTTGTGTCCCAGGTTTACACCCACCTCTACCTCTACCCTGTGGTTTGTGTCCGGGGTTTACACCCACCTCTACCCTGTGGTTTTACACTGTCCGAGGGTTTACACCCCCTCTACCCTGTGGTTTGTGTCCACCCACCTCGAGGGTTTACACCCCCACCTCTACCTGTGGTTTGTGTCCGAGGTTTACACCCACCTCTACCCTGTGGTTTGTGTCCGGGGTTTACACCCACCCCACCCACCTCTACCCTGTGGTTTGTGTCTGAGGTTTACACCCACCTCTACCCTGTGGTTTGTGTCCGGGGTTACACCCACCTCGACTCTGTGGTTTTGTGTCCGGTTTACACCCACCTCTACCCTGTGGTTTGAGTCCGAGGGTTTACACCCACCTCGACCCTGTGGTTTGTGTCCGAGGGTTTACACCCACCTCTACCCTGTGGTTTGTGTCCGGGGTTTTACACCCACCTCTACCTCTTTACACCCACCTCTGTGGTTTGTGTCCGAGGGTTTACACCCACCTCTACTCTGTGGTTTGTGTCCGAGGGTTTACACCCACCTCTACCCTGTGGTTTGTGTCCGAGGGTTTACACCCACCTCGACCCTGTGGTTTGTGTCCGAGGGTTTTTATTTATTTTTTATTTGTTTTTTTCATTTCGGCATGATTGTACAGTCATTCCATGACAATTTCAACACAACATGTATCATGACCCGAAAGGGTTGCGGAGAAGCGAAATAAACATCAAAGTCCCGCCCCCAACTCCCAGAAAAAAAACAGTTTGATTATGGGTAAGATATCATAAAGATTTATAAATCACAACAGAGCTGAGTGTCTATTTACACTACGATTTAAACGTCACAACATAAAATCATAGACATTTATGACAGTCATGAAGAGTTTTAATCACAGTATAGCTGAGTGTCTATAAACAACCCCTATTGTTTATGCCCGCTATGGTTCTGTTTAATTTATCCAATGCCATTTTGTTGGATAAGTTCATAGTTATTCAAACATGCACATTTCAGAAGATACTTAAAGTCTTTCAAATTGTCTGCCCCTCTGACCTTGTGTTCAAGTATGTTCCATGCACTGACTCCAGCCACCGATAAGGAGTGCTCACTCCGAGTCGACTTGACCCTTCTCTTCTGCAACAACAACATTCTGCCTCTTAGATCATGGGTACATTCACGTTCCAAAAACAGGCATTGTATATTTCTAGGCAATTCTTTGTGGTATCCTAAATACACAATTTGCAAGGAGTTGAATTTTATTATATCCTGCAATTTAAAAACTTTTGCCTTAATAAACAAATCGTTTGTATGAGTTCCATAGGGAACGTTATGAATAATTCTAAGGGCCTTTTTTTTGGAGTTTAAACAATGATTCTATTGTATTATTATAAGTGTGTCCCCATACTTCAGCGCAGTAGTGTAAGTGGGGTGCTATGAGTGCTGAATAGATTATTTTAAGAGACTTGCATTTTAATAATTTTTGCATTTTCCAAAGAATAGACACGCTTTTAGCCAACTTTCTTTGAACCAAGTTTACATGTGGTTTCCAGCTTAAGAGATTATCTAACATAACTCCCATGACTTTATATTCGTTTACCCTTTCAATGCTGGTACCATTTACCTTTTAAGTCTATGTCGCCCTTTAGGCCTTTTTTCCCAAATATCATAAATTTGGTCTTTGTAGATTTAATGACAATTTGTTTACATTAAACCACGTGTGAAGTTTAGACATTTCTTTATTAACCACTTTTTGCCAATTGCTTGAGATCGACACCTGAGCAAAAAATAGTCGTAATAGCTCTGCGAATAAAATTAGTTTTAGGATATCGGACACCTTAACAATGTCATTTATGTAAATTATGAACAACTTGGGACCTATGACCCGAGCCCTGAGGAATTCCACAGGTAATGTCCAAACAATTGATTTGCTATTGCCCATCTGCACAAATTGCGTCCTACTTGTTAAGTAATTTTTGATCCATTTTAATCGGTCCCTCTTAATCCATATTTGTAAAGTTTTTCAATCAATATATCGTGATTTATAGTGTCAAATGCTTTCTTCAGATCAATAAATATGCCTATAGAATATAGGTTTGAATCTAGTGAATCTTTAATCATTTCAATAAATTCTGTTAGGGCTAGTGCTGTCGAATGCTTTTTCCTGAACCCATACTGGCTGTCACACAGTAGTTTGTGTTTATCAATGTACTTGTCCAATCTGTCATTGAAGAGCTTTTCTAGGACCTTCGAGCATTGAGGTAAAATCGAGACAGGGCGATAGTTTGAGAAATCATATTTATCCCCACTTTTGTATAGAGGGATAACTTTCGCTATCTTCATTTTATCTGGAAACACTCCGCGGAGAAGGGATAGATTGCATATATGCGTGAAGTGGAGTTACAATTGCGTTAGTTAGTGTTTTCAGTAATTTCATATCTAATTGGTTTACATCAACAGATGTCTTAGCTGTACAATTTTTCAGAATTGATCTAATTTCAGATTCGGTAACAGGAGTTAGTGTCATTGTGTCTTGGATTTCCTCATCCTTGTCAAGGTAGTCCCATCTTAGGTGTGAGGATTTAATACCCTTTGCTAGTTCTGGCCCAACATTCACAAAATAACTGTTAAAATTCTCCACAACCAATTCCTTGTCCTCTACCTTTTTGCCATTTATATTAAAGAATGCAGGGTACTCCTCCTCGGTGTCCTCCCAGAGACGTTCTTTATTATATTCCAGAGATTTCTGGTGTAATGTTTATTTTCTAATAAAAGCTTTTCATAATACTCTTTTTTTATGTTTCCTTAGTAAATTTGTCATTTTGTTTCTGCAATTTTTGTACCTAATTTCTGCTTTCTCAGTTCTTTCTCTCAGAAACTGTTTATACAATATATTTTTCTTCTTCTTGCAGGCATTTGCCAGTACTTTTGAAACCCAAGGTTTCCTCTCTTTGTTCTGCTTCAGTTTGTTCGTTATTTTGACTAGACAGTGTTTATCATACAGGAGTTTACTGTCCGTGAAAAGCCTCATAGGCTCGATTTGGATCTTTCTCTGTTAATACATGATCCCAATTCTGGTTCAACATATCTGATTCTAGTTTCTTTAGCCTTTTTTTCGCTTTTTAATTCTGATTTCTGTGTGTTCCAGGGTTTTCAATCTAGCCTGGTCCCTTATATCTAATTTGCAGTTACAAATAGCAAAAACTGGTAGATGATCAGTAATATCATTTATCATAATGCCACTAAATATTTCAGAATCTAATACATTTACACCCACCTCTACCCTGTGGTTTGTGTCCGAGGGTTTACACCCACCTCTAATCTGTGATTTGTGTCCGAGGGTTTACACCCACCTCTACCCTGTGGTTTGTGTCTGAGGGTTTACACCCACCTCTACTCTGTCGTTTGTGTCTGAGGGTTTACACCCACCTCTACTCTGTGGTTTGCGTCTTGATTTTTCTCTGGAAGTAATTCATTTTCCTTTTCATTGCGCCATATAATTTTTTTTTTTTTTTTTTACAAACTCAAAAATGTTGGTCACTTTCTTGTGACATATCAGATCTTTATGACTTCTCACCACTCACAACTTGCCTTGTGTCATTTTGAGGTTATTTATATTAATTGAATTTGCCTATATTTCACTAAAACATGGAACATGAGTAGTTTTTTACAAGAGGTAGTGGTGTGCTCAAAGACTGATTGTGTCCTAAATAATTCAAGGGGAAAAGGAGCATGTGCTCTTGACATAAGGGGTCATGATAATCACAAACATAGTGATAGATTTCAGGCATTCTTGTGTCGGACAAAATTGCAGGAGTGCCTGAAATCTATCGCTGTGTTTGTGGAAAACACGAGTTGTGTTCTACAACTTTGCACACGTAGTGCAGACTATAAAGCCAAAAGTTACAGGGTATACCTATATATACTACACGGCCAGAAGTTATAGAGCACCTATGTACACTATACTGCCATAAGTTAGAGTGTATCTATTTATACAATATAGTCAAAGTTACATGGTATACCAGTATATACAATATTGCCAGAAGTTACAAAGAGTACCTATGTATACTATACGGCCAAATGTACCACTGTACCTATACATACTATAATGCCAAATGTTACAGGGTGCACCTATGTGTACTATGTAGCAAAATGTTGCAGATGGGGTCAAATTCAAGGAAAAAAACAGAAAAAGCTGAGGACAAACATAATGAATGCAGATGCTTCTGTTTATTTTCCAGTTTTGTTTCGGTCCACTTGTCCCCTTATAGGCAGAAGGGTCACTCCAAATCAATGCTGAGCTATTCTCTGTGATCACCTTCATATTCTGAGACAAAACATTCTAACCATGATGAGAGTGGTCTCTTCCAGGATGACACAATGGGTCACTGAATGGTTTTATGACCATAAAAATTATTTTAAATGTAATATATGCCAACACCTTCACACCCGCCTGACCGCAAACTGAATGAACTCAGATGTGAGATTTTAGAACAGTGTGTGAGACAGTGTTATCTGTCACCATCATCCAAACACAAAACGAGAAAATATCACTTAGAAGAAAAGTGCTTCATCCCTCCAGTAAAGTATAACAGTTACGGACTCCATGCCAAGGCATTTATACCTCTTCCACCCAAACGTCCCTGGATTTTCTAATTGATTTTCAGTGGCATTCTGTCAGGGGTGTAGAAGCCTGTCTACTTTTATTGCATAATTTATCTCCACCTGTTGCCACTTAAGATTGCCTGATTTACCAAAAAAAAAAAAAAAAATTTATTGAATATTCAAGACCAAAATGTAAGCCAATAATGATTAAAACATTACTAATACAAAAATGACAGATCACCAACAGGTTAAACTGACAATGTAAATGCAATGCATGTGATGCTGTATGGATAGCAATAATGCAACAATCAATCCAAAACTTACTCCAAATTCCATCTTCCAATTTTGCATTTTTACAGCAGTGTAATTTATTTAGGATGGCACTTAAGGTAGCAACTACCCCAAGGAGACCAATATTCATATACTCAGGAATTTTTTCATTCCAAATTGTCAGATAGTTGTTGGGAGTGAAAGATTACTCTTGGTTATTTTGGTTACCATGGCAATGGGAATTCAAGATGGCCGTCATTGCGTAAACAAAAACTTGAAACAATGAATACGCCATAGCTATTTGATATATTGATTTGTTTTTTTTTTTCCCTAAATAAAATAAGACCATTTCCTTTATGCAACCTACCAAAATCTAGAATGTCAGTCCACAGGAAATATTATTACAAATTTCATTCAGATTTAGACCTTCACATTCAGTGTTTTGAGTGGTATCCATGGCAACAGCTACCTCAGTATTTATAGTTGAGAGTTTAGTTTGGTAGGTTGCACAGAACTCCATAAATTCTAGCTTCTGTCCAAAGCTCAAGTCAGTGGAGCTAATACTTTTGGCAACATTACTGTTTGAAGTCATAAAACCAAGTTTTAGAGAAAAAGGCATTGGAAGTTTGTGCATCATTTCTTACCCACAAACAAGCGTTCAACTGGAACGATTTGGCCTCAAAATGCCCCAGACTCGTACAGTGTTCTTTCCTTTTCTTGAAGCCAGTCCTGTCTGCCCTTCTTTTTCCATCTGAGATATTTTCTCCTCCTGGATTCCTTTTCAGAGACCTTACGCTCAGCCTGGTATTGGCTATTGCCATCGATTTCGTTATATCCTGCCAAACAGTATGACCCAGGATCAAGTCCTGTGTGCTTTAGAACATCACTGCAGGCTTTTAGTCCACCATTATAGTTGATTATTGAGTCGTACACCTCGAACTCCAGCACATCCTTTCCTATATAAACTCCTTTTGGACATTGAATCCAGTACAGCTGATTTATCGCCTCATTCTGATTCTGAGTGCGACCATGCAAACACCCCAGAAGAAGTTCATCTTCAGCGAGAATTCTGTTGTTTCTGAGGGCAGTTTATGACTGTTTAATGATATAATGAGGATGTAAACAAACCTTTTGCACGAAATTTTAAAAACCCTTTTTTCTGGAAAAATAGACTAATTAATCAAAATACTAATTACCTGACTAGAAAGTGTATTCAGTATGGTAGCCTGTGAGGATAAAAAAAAAGTCCTTAAATTTGGACTTTTTTATGAAAATGATGGATAGTTACCACCTAAATTCATTCAAAATGTTTTTAGTGTTAAATAGAAAACATTTAAAACTGGAGCCATCTTAAGCGCATCAAATTACGAACTTTGGTGCAAAACCATGTCACTTAACATAACATAACATGAGTGGCGAGAACAGGCTGTTCAGCCCAACAAGCCTCGCCAGTTTCTTATTACTATAGTGAATCTATCACTTAAGATACTCAATGACTCAATGGTATCAAGTGCTGAATCAAGCCTGCTCTTGAAAATTCCCAAGGTTTCTGCCTCAACAATGTGGTCAGGCAAGCTATTCCACGCTGAGATTACTCTCTGGGTGAAAAAAAAAATTTCCTGATATCAGTGCACAATTTTCTTTGGCCAACTTCTATTTGTGACCCCAAGTTCCACGAACAAAAATTGGCCGAAGTAATCCCACATAATTCACTTTGTTAATCCTTTAAATATATTTAAAGACCTCAATCAGATCACCCCTGAGTCTCCTTTTCCTAAGACTAAAGAGATTAAGGATCTTCAGCCTCTTCTCACAGCTTTCATCTTTTATACCTGGAATTAACTTTGTGGCTCTTCTCTGAACTTTTTCTAGAGCCACTATATCTTAAAGTATGGTCCCCAGAATGGTACACAATACTCCAGATGAGGTCTGACGAATGTGTTGCACAAGAAAAGTATGACCTTCTTGGATATATACTCAATACTTTTGGCAATATATCCCAGCATCCTGTTGGCCTTTTCCACTGCTATGGCACAATGGCTAGAACCTGTCAGAGTTTGGTCAACTATCACTCCCAGATCTTTTTCATGTGGAGCACATTCCAGCTTTAAACCTCCCACGAAGTAATCCAATCTAATATTTTTATTACCTACATGTAGAATTTTACATGTAGCTACATTGAATTTCATTTGCATTCCGAATTATATCTAAATCATCCTGAATCACTTTAGTGGACTCTTAACTATATACTACTCAAAATTTGATAGGGATCATAGGAATTTTTTTGTGAAATGACATGCAAATTTGGTAACTGCCACTGATGAACAATATATTGGATAAATGACATGCAGTCAGACACAAAACACATTTGCACGTGCATTTCATGACATTAAATGAGCGTGCAGCCTCACATTTTGGCTTTGACTAACACTTCACCATTTCAACTCAGACGTGTGTGTTGCTTGTTGGTGAAAATTTGGAAGTTCCCAAATTTTTTGCATTACATTTAGCAATAACAATGTCTCCTCAACGTCTTAGACGTCGATTGACTTCAGAGCAATTGGGAAGATGCATCGGAATGCTTGACTCTGGCTTCTCACAACGTCACGTTGCTAATCCACTTAACGTCAGCCAAAGCGTTGTGAACAGAGCGTGGAACCGGCATCAAACGTTTGGTACAGCAGCACACCGTCATGGGGGTGGTCGTCAGAGATCGACTACACAACGACAAGACCACTTTCTCACACTTCAGGCACGACGTCATCCTTTCTGGACAGCCACCACCCTACGAAATGACCTTCATAACGCCTCGGGGGTCAGGGTATCCACTCAGACGATACGGAATCGTCCTCATACTGCCGGCCTCAACTCAAGAAGGCCATGTGTTCGAATCCCACTGACCGTGCGTCATAGGCGTGACCGTTTGAATTGGGCTCACGATCATGTCACATGGACACACAACGATTGAGCTCCAGTTCTCTTTAGTGATGAGTCCCGATATTGCTTGGACTTTACTGATAGGAGGCAACGGGTGTGGTGAAGACAACGTGAGCGATTTAATGATGCCTACATCAACGAACACGACCGTTATGGTGGCGGATCAATTATGGTCTGGGGAGGAATAAGCAGGAACGGCAGAATGGACCTGCATGTCATGGGGAGAGGGACGATGACAGGGGTACGGTACAGGGATGAGTAAGACCATACGCTGGTGCTGTTGGCCCTGATTTCATCATGATGGATGATAACGCCCGTCCCCATCGTGCTAGGGTGGTGAATCAATTCCTAGGGCAGGAGACAATTGTCCGCATGGACTGGCCCGCGCGTTCACCGGACCTAAACCCTATCGAGCATGTGTGGAACATGCTGCAGGTTGCCATTTCCGGTCGTAGGGCACAACCCACAACTCTAGAAGAGCTTGGAAATGCCCTTGTTGAAGAATGGAACAACATTCCAATTGCAAGCATCCGGGTTCTGATTGACAGTATGACCCGACGTTGTCAAGCCATCATTCAAGCTCGGGGAGGCCATACCCGTTATTGACATTAACTGTGGTAATGAAACATCAAACGAACACTGTCTGTTTTCACTTTACATGTCAGAGGTGAAACCATGAAATGTTCGTGAAAGCCAAAAGTGTGAGGCTGCACGCTCATTTAATGTCATTAAATGCACTTGCAAATGTGTTTTGTGTCTGACTGCATGTCATTTATCCAATTTATTGTTCATCAGTGGCAGTTACCAAATTTGCATGTCATTTCACAAAAAAATTCCTATGATCCCTATCAAATTTTGAGTAGTATAATATATTTGCCAAACCTCCCAATTTAGTATCATCTGCAAATTTAACTAATTTGCTGTCAATATTCCTATCAAGGTCATTAATGTAGATGAGGAACAGCAGGGGTCCAAACACCGATCCCTGAGGGACGCCACTCCCCACCATACCTAGCTAAGATGAGGTTCCACTGACCACCACTCTTTGTGTTCTGTCCTGTAACCAGTGTTGAATCTACTCCAGAATACCTCCTGCAACTCCAATGGAGTTCATTTTAAAAATTAGTGTCTCATGCAGAACTGTATCAAATGCTTTCTGAAAATCCAAGTATATGATGTCATAAGCCCTGATCTGATCAAGTCTTGGTGGCCTCTTCAAAAAATTCCAGAGAGTTTGTCAGGCATGACCTTCCCTTACGGAAACCATGTTGGCTATCTCTCAAGATATTATTACGTTCAAGAAATAATTCCAGCTCGTCTTTTATGATAGATTCCAGTGTTTTGCATACAATACAAGTTAAACTGACTGGCCTGTAATTTCCTGGCTCAGTACGGTCCCCTTTCTTATATATTGGTATTGCCCTGCTTCCAATCATTTGGTATTTCTCCAGTTTCTAAAGACCGTCTAAAGATAGCTGAGAACAGTTTAAAGATGATCTCACTAACTTCCCTGAGCACTCTAGGATATAAGCCATCAGGATCTGCTGCCTTATCTGGTTTTAGTTTATGCAACTTGTCTAATACTTCATTATCCCTAACCTAAATTTCTGCTAAATAATCTTGAGCATTGGACATGCCCTCTGGCCAAATAAAAATCTGCTACGAGGTAAAAATTCTCAACAAAGTAACTGTTTAAGGTATCCGCAATATCCTAATTCTGGTACAGCAGCATCCATCTTTATTCTTTATACACTTAACCTCCTCTTTGACTTTCCTTTTTCTACTACAGTACTGAAAAAAAAGCACTTAGGATTAGTTTTTGCCCCTTCCACAATTTTCCTTTCAGCCTTCTAGCATTCCTCAGCTCTTTTTTTTTTACCATAGTCGGCATTTTATAGTATTACGCCTTAGTATTTTCATTACTGTCCATAATGTACATCTTATAAAGATTCCTCTTATCCCTCAAACTCTTACAAATAGCTGTGGTCATCCACTGAGGATTCTGCTTTTTAAACTTACTTTAGCACACTTTTGAAATTAATTTGTATTGTGCATCACGTAAACCCCCTTTGAATCTACCCCACATTTCATTTACAGACCTACAATCAAGGAGTGTCTCCCATTTAATTTCGCTTAGATATGAGCGCATCTGGTAAAAGTTTGCTCGCCTAAAATGAAAATTTTTGGTTTTCAAAGATGACTTTTTAACTTGCCATTAAACATCAAAACTAACAGTACAATGATCACTGGTCCCTAGGGGTTCCAAAACCTCTACTTTGCAAATTCTATCAGGGTCATTACAGAGCACTAAGTCTAAAATTGAATTCTTTCTTGTGGATTTATTAACATACTGCAAAACAGTCATTTATGACATCTAGAAATTCTTCCTCCCCCCTACCCTGTCCTTTCACCATTTCCCAATCGATACCAGGATAATTGAAGTCTCCCATAATAATAGTCCCCCCTCTTCTAAAAGCTTGCCTAATCCTCTTAAAGAGTATTTCATTGACAATCCTGTCCAAAGCTGGCGGTCGATAGCATTCTCCTATGTTTAAACCCGTCTCATGTTTGCCAATGAGCCTGACCCAGATATCTTCACAAGGCAAGGAATGTTCAGTTTCAGGAATTTCCTGCACATTTTATGTTTTCGTTCACATAGAGTGCTACACCCCCTCCTCGCTTATTACATCTATCCTTCCTAAAGAGCTAATAACCTTCTATATTATATTCATCTCCATCCTCTTCACTAAGCCATGTCTCTGTAATCCCAACTATGTCATAGCCCTCACTAATCATAACAGCCTCAAGCTCTGGAAATTATTATTTTTTTGCTTCCAGCATTTAAATAAAACATTTCAGGTTATTATAACTGCACTTACCCTTCGGTTCCCCAGCTTCCTACTGCTCCAAGCCCCTCACTACGCTTTGCTGATTTAAAAATACATCATCAATTGTGCATGTAACGCCGTCAGCTTCCATCAGGGCAGTCTGCATTTCCCTATGTGTAACACTCTCTAACCTCCCTGCCCCCCAAGTCCCTAGTTTAAATAACTCTGTGCTACCCTCAACAAATGCTGACCCAGTGCAAAGGTACCCCTCTAGTTCAGGTGTAGCCCGTCCGGCTTGTACAGGTCACCCCTGTCCCAGAAAAAGTTCCAGTGCCCCATAAACCTGTACCCCTCTTTCCAACACCAGGTTCGCAGCCACATGTTAAAACTCCAGATAAAATGCTGCTTCCCTTTGCTTGCACGTGGTACCAGTAGCATCCCGGAGAAAACTACCACAGAGGATCTGCTCCTTAGCTTTTCAGCTAATTCCACAAATTTGTCTTACAGAACCTCAAACCTACCCACACCTATGTCATTTGTCCCAACCATGACCACTGGATCCCTCCCCGCTCTGGCCAGGAGCTTGTCTGCACGCTCCAGGAGGTCTCCTACCTGGGCACCAGGCAGGCAACACACCGTACGAGACTCCTAGTCGTGCAAACAGACTAAACGGTCTATTCCACTAATAATTGAGTCCCCTACTATCACTAACTCTCTTTTCTGAGGGGAAGAGGCCAATAGGGTCCCTGAGGCTCATCAATCCCCCCACTCTCAGGGTCAGGGGCCAAGTCGAGTTCCTGCAAGGGCCGGAATCGGTTGGACACCTCAACCACTGGAGGAGCTGTCGCTGTACGGCGTGCACGCCCTTTCCTGCGCTGTCGACCTACAGTCACCCAACTTTCTCTCCCTGCCTGCTCTGGGGTCTCCGCACAACCCTGCTTTGGCGTACACACCATTTCTCTAAACGACATACGATTCCGTTCTGCTAGGAACTCTACCGATTGTGAACAGTCACGCCGCCGATTGGCCCTGAAGATCAAGGATCTTGCTCTCCAGATGTTCAATTAGCTGGCACCGGTGGCAGAAAAACCCACCCTGGAAATCTCTTTCCAGAAGTGCGATCATTCTGCAACCGACATATAGTTTTGGCCACATTTTGGACAGCCTTTTAAGCCCAGCTCTTTTTTGAGGTAGAGGAATTCAGAATCTTCGAAAGATATACTGATGTTTTTTATCATCATTATGTGGATATGAAAATACTTGACAACTTTTTGATGCAGTGAACAAAATTACTACCGAAAAATAAATCCCCTCAAAGAATTTCAACTGTGATCAGGTCAAGATGCTGCTCTAGAAAGACAAGGACTGTTATTCATCAAAACCTTAGTTATCCACGAACATCAGCAAATTTAGTCTGTGTTCCCTGTCAGCCACAGTCAAAAAACAGGGAAGACAAGGTTTTTAGCACATTCAATTTAGCTCTTTTAAATATCAAGTCTCTGATATTTGGCAGGCAAATCCTTTTTAATTAATGATTTTATCATTAAGCACAAGCTTGATTTTATGTTTTTAACTGAAACTTGGTTAGGAGAGGATAACAGTACAGCAGTTCTTATTGAGTCAGCACCTCCGGATTTTAGTTTCATGAGTGAGGAAAGAATGCTTAAGAAAGGAGGTGGAGTTGCCGTATTGTTTAATAATAGCCTCCAATGATACAAAATGTCTTATGGGCATTTTGGCTCTTTTGAATATGTCAATTTTGACCTTGGTCCTTTAGTCAAAATTCCCTTTCCGAGCAATTTTTGTAACCATCTACAAACCCCCAAAATACAATGCAAAATTTTCTGATGAGTTATCCACACTGATGTCGATTGTGTACATTGACTTTGATTATGTTGTTTTGGTGGGTGATTTCAACATTCATGTTGACAATCTTAACAATGGATGTGCTAAACTTTTAACTTTTAAATTCCCTGGATAATGTTGGTCTTTCACAGCATGTAACGCAGTCAACACACAACAAGGGGCATACATTGGATCTGGTCATCTCAAAAGGTCTTAATATATCTGAGGTTGTGGTGACTGACATTGCTCTGCTGTGTCTTGCTTAAAACAACCACCCCTGCCGATTTTAACCAAACTGCAGCTGAGACAATCAGAAAATGCCACACTAATGACAACACCTGTTCTTTATTCACACAGGCTTTTATAACATCTTCGACTCTGCCCTCAGCTTCAGTCGATAACCTTCTGAATAAATTTCAGCTCCAAAGTCATGACTATTATTGACTCCATCGCCCCAGTTAGGACCAAGGTTATATCAGCAAAGACTAAGTCACCTTGGAGAAATATCAATCCAGTCAAAGCTCAGAAAAGACTCTGCAGACAGGCAGAACGCAAGTGGCGCAAAACAAAACTTCAAGTACATTATGACATTTATAAAGATAGTCTTCACATCTACAACTGTGAATTGAAGAATGCAATGCAGTCATTCGATTCAGAGATTATAAATAGAAACGGCAATAATGCCCGCACATTGTTTGGTGTTGTAGATAAACTGACAAACCCCACAATTCAAGTTCCTCCTGAACAGCTAACCACCAAATCATGAAATGACTTTGCAGCCTTTTTCACAGATAAAATTTCAGGGATAAGGCAAGCTGTGGGCAATTCCACCATAGGCAAACTATTAGTGCCACTTCTGCCTTCCTGCCCTCCAGTTAATCTGGCAATTTTTAACTTCCTGGACCATACAGCTCTGATAGACATTGTTTCACCTTTAAAATCCACAACATGCTGCCTTGACTCTCTACCAACAAACTTTTAAAAAAATTTTTTTAACTGTATAGCTCCAGACGTACTGCAAATACTAAACAACTCTCTTCATTCTGGTCAGTTCCCCCAGGCTTTGAAAACAGCAGTAATAAACCCCCTTTTAAAAAAGCCAAATCTAGATGCCTCGATAATAAGTAATTACCGGCCAATATCAAACCTGCCTTTTTTAGGAAAACTTATTTAAAAGGTTGTTTTTCAACAAATTCATTCTTTTATGACACAAAATAACCTTTTTAATACATTTTAGTCAGGATTTCGACCTCATCATAGCACTGAGACAGTACTAATCAAAGTTTTAAATGACGTACACATCAATAATGATGCTTCAAAAAACTCAGTCCTGGTGCTACTGGACCTTAGAGCAGCATTTGACACAATCGATCAAAGCATTTTACTTGATAGACTGGAAAGGTGGGTGGGTATTACTAGCACTGTCCTACATTGGTTGAAATCCTACTTACAGGATAGGGGTGATTTTGTGTCGATGGGTAAATATGAATCTGAGCGAAAAAAGATGACATGTGGGGTGCCGCAGGGGTCCATTCTTGGACCTCTTTTGTTTAATATCTATATGCTGCCATTCGCACAGATCATGGACTATTATAATCTCTCATATGCTGATGACACACAACTTTATATTTCAGTATCAAAAAAGGACTACAGCCCATTATTTTCTTTGACTAAATGTACTGTATCAATCAAATCAATGTATGCATGTGCCAGAACTTTCTCCAGCTAAATGCCAAAAAGACAGAGGTTATTGTCTTTGGTCCCAAAAATGAAAGGTCAAAGACCATTGATCATCCCAATTCTATGTCTTTGACCACAAGTGTGCAAGCCAGAAACCTTGGAGTGATTATTGACTCTGATCTGAATTTTAACAGTCACATAAAGCTAATCACCAAATCTGCCTATTACCACCTTAAAAACATCAATAGAATTCAGGGGTTCCTATCTAGTCTAGACAGGGAAAAATTAATTCATGCTTTTATCTTCAGTCGGCTGGATTACTGCATGGTGTTTTAACAGGCCTTAACAAAAAAAAAAAAAAAAACAATGAGACAACTTCAGTTAATCCAGAACGCTGCAGCCAGGGTCTTAACCAACAGCAGGAAAATGGACCGTATCACACCAGTCCTGAAATCACTGCACTGGTTGCCTGTGAGGTGGAGGATAGATTTTAAAATTTTGCAGCTGGTTTTTAATGCACTGAACAGTCTTGGACCACAATACATTTTAGATCTATTGGCGCCCTATGAAACATCCAGACCACACAGGTCATCTGGGGCAGGCCTGTTGTGTGTTCCAAGAACAAGAGCAAAACATAGTGAAGCAGCTTTTAGTTACTAAGCTCCTCATTTGCGGAACAAACTGCCTGCACACTTGAGGTCTGCACAGTCTGTCAGTACTTTTAAATCAAGGTTAAAAACACTGTTGTTTTCTATAGCATTTTCTGAATGACTGTAACAACCTAATGAACTGTTTTAGCCCTGCTTGACTGTTTTAGTGTTTTAGCCCTGATTGACTGCTTGTTGCATTATAAATGCAATTTTTATATTGTTTTATTGGTTTTTATTTATTAGCTGGTTCTATCTATACTACATTCTGTTTTTAATTGTTTATTTTAATGCATTTTTACATCTCTGTAGAGCATTTTGAATTGCAGAGAGTATGACTTGTGCTATACAAATAAATTTGCCTTGCCTTGCCTTGCCTTGCCTAATGTTTGGCTGCTGATTAGATGTGGAGAGGGGCTCCAGGACTCTGCGTCCCTTAGAATATTTTCCTCCCCGGACTTGTGGTCCCCATGAACTTTCGTCCCCAGACTCTTCGTCCCTGGATGGTTCATCTGAAATAATGCTTTGCCCTCTTCCTGCATTATAACACTATACCTAACCCTAACCTTAACCCTTATAATAGTCCTCGGGGATGAAATGTCCATGGGAACGAAAAATCCGGGGATGAAGAGTCCTGTAACCATGAGGAAGGGCAGTCACTCACTCCCAGCCACAATCCGATAATGATTAATCCATAAAATAACCAATGTTTCAACATAATGCCTCTTCAGAGCATTGAGGGATGATTCAATACCCTGAAGACCTGTGCCAAAATGTTGGTAATTTAATAAATTAAACATTATTTCTCCATGGCCAGTGTGTGACTCCCCTTCTTCACATTTGTATTTTCATCGTGGTTAGCACCTTTCCAACACTGGCCTGTATTCCCGCTCTATCCTATTCAGGAAAAGAAAACAAACCTGTCATGGTTCTGGATGTTTGTGCGTGTGTTTTGGATTTTGCTTTGTGGCTCTCGTCCCGGGACGATATCGTATTCCTTTTCATCGGATTCTTTACCCAACTGGCTGATTGAACTGTGGCGGTGCTTCCCCGGACTATATATAACCCGGATGTTCGCCACGCCTGTTTGCTAGAGTGTCTGTTTGTAGCTACGCACTATAGCCGAAGATATCTGTAGTCAGGATTCGTTTGAGTTTCGATCTTCTCGTTATTATTGGAGTTTCTTCTCCCCTTTTTCTATCTCACTTTGCTTCTGTGTTTCGGACTATTATACATCCTTTGGGAAGCGCGAGCAGACCGGTGGTCTGTTTTATTTTCTGTGTTTGTTTTGTGTCCGTGCTGCTCGTTTCCCTCTTGTCGCTGCAACTGGTCTCCTACCTCTACCGGCCATTACAGAACCAATGTGGTGTAAACGTGTTATAATGTGATGTGATAGAATAGGCATGGGCAACGCTCTGCATAAACTCTCATGGAATGCGTAACAGCTGAACTGGGGCGGTAAACAAGCCACAGAAAACTTATTAAAAAAATGATGTAAATACCATTTTCATACAAAAAGAACACCATGGTTTGATTAAAAGCAACCTTTTCAATAGGATACCCGCATTTCATACATGAACTCTGCGTATTACGGCCAATAACGCGATTTGAACAGAGCTATTATTCGCCCGTTGGATGAATGCGTGACCTCAATTTGCGCTGTGTTTACAAACTTTCAAGTGCACGGCGTGGCAAAAAATATCCATTTTGGAGGTAGATTTCAAATAGCCCGCGCTGACGTGATATCCCAGCTACGGCCCTGATTGACTTACAGCCATCTAATTTGAGAAATTACGAGTCTATTCGTCCACTCTAGACCTCCAGGGGATGTGAAATAAGTTCGACAGAAGTTGTTGAAGTTCGTTGCGAGTTCGCCGTGACTTCTTCTCAACAATAGCAAGAAAGGTGAGTGTATTTTTACTGTACCCTACATAGTTAGTTGACAGAATATCCTGTGACCCTATTTGTGAAATTTCAGTAAAATATACCAAGGAATAAACCAGCGCTTGGCGTTTAAAGCCTACCAGTGTTCTGACAAATTTTGCTACCTATCAAAATATGCCACCTCGCAAACACCGGTCACAAGATTCATTCACTTATACCCTTCAATTCGAAACTGCGAGGATGGAAATCTGAATAATCAATAAGGAAAAATTCTCGGCTCTCGGTATTCTGTATATCGTTTAAACATTTTGTTAATCGGATTATGAAAGAAGACTGAAAATAAGCACCCGCTTTTTGTTTGGGTGTAAAAGCGTATTTAAAGGAGAATACATTGTATATTGATTAAGCATTGAACTCTGCATAAGTCGAACTGTTTTAATATTTGTTGATGACATTGCTTCGCTTCCTGGAAGCAAGTACGCACAAATCTGCTGTCTAGTGAGCATTTCAGGTTCGATGTACTGAGTAATAACGCCAAGAGAAACTTAAACTGGCCTGTCATTCTGCCGAATAGTCTTACTAAACGAGTTAATCGTCTGATTGCTAATCAAGCAAAGGGGAGGTTTCTGCCTCACCAAACTAACCTCTGACTGCACGTCACTGTGTTTTACTGTGAATTATTCACAGTAGCTCATTGAAACTATCATGGGAGGAGGGTATATGGACATAGTAAAAAACAGTGCAAAGGTTTTTTTTTTTTTTATCACCACAGGTTATTGAAGGGGGAACGTTTGATTCATTTCGTAGCAGTGGGAGGGCAAACAACTGCCGGCATCAGCGACTTACCTGCATTTTATATAGTCATGGGCGAGTAGCGTTAATGTTTGCCCTCCCACCGATAATTTTGACATTTTTGCAGGCCATTGAGCCAAAAAAAACTTCACAGGCAACCCATTCATACCATTTTTTAATATCAATGCAAAACCTAATGTTTGTTGAACATAATTGGGTGAAATTCAATGCATTTTCCATTAAAAAGGGCCTAGGGGGCACTGCTGTACTTCAGAAAAGGGGTTGATGACTTTAGTATCAATTATTTCTGTTAGGGTACCCTAATGGATAATTTGGCCAGGTTTATTTCTGAGTAGACTGCATTTTTGAAAATGCCCTCAGGCTTCACCCCCCAATTTTCACAATCGGTTTTGTTGATAAATGCTGAAATCAGCCATTTTTGGACCCTGTGGCTCTGAGACCCTTTCCTGTAAAGGCGTTGGACTTGTGGCAAACTCTTCGTCTGTGTCTTCTGTACTTACCTGCAAAAAATCATTAGAAAATAATAAAAACTTTTTTCTCAGCAACTCAAGAAATGTTGTCATTTTATTCATTTGTATTGCCCATGCCTATATAGAAGGCCTTTCATACCTCTAACGGCTCAACACTGAAAATCCCAGGTGGTGGAGATTTAGATAATCTGGCCACTTGTGGAGGATCAATCCATTAGCCAAATATTACCCAGTGTTTCTATGTACCCTCCACAGCCAAATATTACACCGTGTATTAATGTACGACCACATTTCCAGAAAAGCTGGGGCCTATTGCACAAAAGTTGGATCCTGAGATCCTGGATCAACGCCAAAGCGAGGATTGCCATATCCCAAACAGCGCGTCGCTGGCTTAATTGATTGCACAAAGCCAACAGCGGGTGGAGGAGGATAGGCTAAGTGAAGCCCCGTGCCGCTGATCCTGCTGAGTGCGCGCACTCGGCTACCTCAAATAGACCCCGAGATCGATCACAGAATCGCTGATCATCACCATGGACACTAAGTAGCTGCAGCAAACGCATGCGACAGCTACGCTCAAAGACCACGTTCAAACAGAAATGCTACTGCTTGCTATTCCTTTAGTTTCTGTCTGATTGGTGTGAGACGTTTGAGAGGAGTATTAAAGTTAGCAAAACTCAAATGAGAGTAAACTCGGGAGGTGTTTCAGCGCCCTCAAAAAGGAGTTGCTGATGCATTTCAGCGGTACCGTGAACGAGATAAGCCGTTGCTGTCAGACAGACTTAAGGTCGCGTGAAGTCAAAGAAGTTTGAGATTGTGTGTGACAAGCGTATGATGACTCTGTTAGTAGAATTATATTAAACAGATCTATGGAAGCATACGCGTGTTTTAACTGGGCGTCCTAAATGCGCGGTAGGCCTCTTTTTGTCCTGTACAAACTGAACAAAAGTCTGATCTAGAAGACGTTGTCAGATTAGTTGAGTTTACTTGCTGCTATTAATCACCTCTGATGAAGACATACTCAAATTTAAAAGTAAAATGTTAGCGTCAGAAAATTACGTCAAGAAGCCTCCTGAAAATGTTTGATTCCAGTATCGCGAAGCGAACGACATTGCACTCGTGTCCAGCACTAAGGCAACGACTCTACCTCACCCATCGCAGTCTGAATAAAGACGGAGAAAAGTAGCAGCAGTGCTGTAGGTAGGGGATTACCGCAGCGATTTAAGACCGCGCTGAAACATGGTAACCTACTTCATTCAGCACTGCTCATTTTCTACTCTGATGGAAGTCTCAACTTGGGGAATAAGGATAAATCTGATAATGATGGATTCTAAATAGGGTTAAAATGTGACATGGAAGGGGGACTGATTGAACTGTGATGGTCACTGTCACATGGATACTAGAATATAATGATCGAATATTGGCTATTTTACTTACATCAATGGTCACAAGTTTCTAAAACAATTACTCTGGGCCTATTATAATTGAGATAGCAACGTGTAGTGGACAATTCAGAATGACTGTTAAGGACGTTGATTTTCAATTTGGGTGACTGCTGAATGAGGTGAGGTGAAATTGGCTGCAGGCAGGAGCTTAGCTAGTTCGTAAGCTTGCTCCGGAGCTGGCTAGCTCCACAGATTTTGTTTCCATAGTAACTAGTGCCATGGCTTAGCTCACACGCTCTGTGCAACCGAAATGGGGCTTGAGATCAGGCTAATCCCATGCCGATCCTGGGCTAATCCCTTATCCTGCCTTTGTACAATAGGCCCCTGGGCTGCTGTGTAAAATGTAAATAAAAACAGAATGCAGTGAATTGCAAATCATTTAAACCGTATATATTGTGTAGCATTAATGGTGTCTTCACAGATGGGCAAGTGACCAATGCCATGTGCAATAATGTTTGTATTATCAATAATGTTAAGATTTATATTATTTATATTTATTTGTATTATTCATAATGTTGTGTCTATTTTTTTAAATGTTGATTGCACCATTTGAGAGTCTCACCAAAAATTTCATTGTGTATTTTGATGCAATGACGATAAAGGCTTTCTGATTTCTGAAATCATTGCATTCTGTTTCATTTACATTTTGCACACCGTCCAAACTGAGGTTGTATATTGTATGACCAAATGTTACACAGTGCATCTATGTATTCCCTCTGGCCAAATGTTACACAGTGCATCTATGTATACCCTCTGGCCAAATGTTACACAGTGCATCTATGTTTACCCTCTGGCCAAATGTTACACAGTGCATCTCTGTATACCCTCTGGCCAAATGTTACACAGTGCATCTATGTATACCCTCTGGCCAAATGTTACACAGTGCATCTATGTATACTCTCTGGCCAAATGTTACACAGTGCATCTATGTATACCCTCTGGCCAAATGTTACACAGTGCATCTATGTTTACCCTCTGGCCAAATGTTACACAGTGCATCTCTGTATACCCTCTGGCCAAATGTTACACAGTGCATCTATGTTTACCCCCTGCCCAAATGTTACACAGTGCATCTATGTATACCCTCTGGCCAAATGTTACACAGTGCATCTATGTTTACCCTCTGGCCAAATGTTACACAGTGCATCTATGTATACCCTCTGGCCAAATGTTACACAGTGCATCTATGTTTACCCTCTGGCCAAATGTTACACAGTGCATCTATGTTTACCCTCTCTGCATCTATGTACCCCTCTGGCCAAATGTTACACAGTGCATCTATGTATACCCTCTGGCCAAATGTTACACAGTGCATCTATGTATACCCTCTGGCCAAATGTTACACAGTGCATCTATGTATACCCTCTGGCCAAATGTTACACAGTGCATCTATGTTTACCCTCTCTCTGTATACCCTCTGGCCAAATGTTACACAGTGCATCTATGTTTATACCCTGGCCAAATGTTACACAGTGCATCTCTGTATACCCTCTGGCCAAATGTATGTGCATCTACACAGTGCATCTCTGTATACCCTTCTGGCCAAATGTTACACAGTGCATCTATGTATACCGTCTGGCCAAATGTTACACAGTGCATCTATGTATACCCTCTGGCCAAATGTTACACAGTGCATCTCTGTATACCCTCTGGCCAAATGTTACACAGTGCATCTATGTTTACCCTCTGGCCAAATGTTACACAGTGCATCTATGTATACCCTCTGGCCAAATGTTACACAGTGCATCTATGTATACCCTCTGGCCAAATGTTACACAGTGCATCTATGTTTACCCTCTGGCCAAATGTTACACAGTGCATCTATGTATACCCTCTGGCCAAATGTTACACAGTGCATCTATGTATACCCTCTGGCCAAATGTTACACAGTGCATCTATGTTTACCCTCTGGCCAAATGTTACACAGTGCATCTATGTTTACCCCCTGCCCAAATGTTACACAGTGCATCTATGTATACCCTCTGGCCAAATGTTACACAGTGCATCTATGTTTACCCTCTGGCCAAATGTTACACAGTGCATCTATGTATACCCTCTGGCCAAATGTTACACAGTGCATCTATGTTTACCCTCTGGCCAAATGTTACACAGTGCATCTATGTTTACCCTCTCTCTGTATACCCTCTGGCCAAATGTTACACAGTGCATCTATGTATACCCTCTGGCCAAATGTTACACAGTGCATCTATGTATACCCTCTGGCCAAATGTTACACAGTGCATCTATGTATACCCTCTGGCCAAATGTTACACAGTGCATCTATGTTTACCCTCTGGCCAAATGTTACACCTCTGCCCTCTGGCCAAATGTTACACAGTGCATCTCTGTATACCCTCTGGCCAAATGTTACACAGTGCATCTATGTATACCTTCTGGCCAAATGTTACACAGTGCATCTATGTATACCCTCTGGCCAAATGTTACACAGTGCATCTATGTATACCCTCTGGCCAAATGTTACACAGTGCATCTATGTTTACCCTCTGGCCAAATGTTACACAGTGCATCTCTGTATACCCTCTGGCCAAATGTTACACAGTGCATCTATGTATACCCTCTGGCCAAATGTTACACAGTGCATCTATGTATACCCTCTGGCCAAATGTTACACAGTGCATCTATGTATACCCTCTGGCCCCTCTGGCCAAATGTTACCAGTGCATCTATGTATACCCTCTGGCCAAATGTTACACAGTGCATCTCTGTATACCCTCTGGCCAAATGTTACACAGTGCATCTATGTTTACCCTCTGGCCAAATGTTACACAGTGCATCTATGTATACCCTCTGGCCAAATGTTACACAGTGCATCTATGTATACCCTCTGGCCAAATGTTACACAGTGCATCTATGTATACCCTCTGGCCAAATGTTACACAGTGCATCTATGTTTACCCTACACTGCATCTCTGTTTACCCTCTGGCCAAATGTTACACAGTGCATCTATGTTTGTTACACAGTGCATCTATGTTTACCCTCTGGCCAAATGTTACACAGTGCATCTATGTATACCTTCTGGCCAAATGTTACACAGTGCATCTATGTATACCGTCTGGCCAAATGTTACACAGTGCATCTATGTATACCTTCTGGCCAAATGTTACACAGTGCATCTATGTATACCGTCTGGCCAAATCTTACACAGTGCATTTATGTATACCCTCTGGCCAAATGTTACACAGTGCATCTACAACCCCAATTCCGAAATAGTTGGGACAAAGTGTAAATTGGGAATGAAATCAAAACGCAATGATTTTCAATTCACACCAGCCAGTATTTTATTCACAATAGAACAGAGATAATATAGCAAGTGTTGAAACTGAAAAATTTTTCAATTTTATCCACAAAATGAGCTCATTTCAAATTTGATGGCTGCTACAAGTCTCAAAAAAGTTGGGACAGGGGCCTGTTTACCATGGTGTAGCATCCCCACTTCTTTTTAACACAGAGTGGAGGCGTCTGGGCATTGAGGAGACAAGTTTCTTGAGTTTAGCCATTGGAATTTGATCCCACTCTTGTTTAATACAGGCTTCCAGCTGCTGGAGTTTTGGGTCTCCTTTGACGGACTTTTCGCTTAATTATGCGCCAAATGTTCTCAATCGGTGAAAGATCAGGACTGCAGGCAGGACAGTTCCGCACACAGACTCTTCTACTATGAAGCCATGCTGTTGTAATAGCTGCAGTATGTGATTTTGCATTGTCCTGCTGAAATACACAAGGCCTTCCCTGGAATAGATGTCGTCTGGAGGGGAGCATATGTTGCTCTAAAACCTTTATATACCTTTCAGCATTCATGGTGCTTTTTACAACATGCAAGTGTCCTACAGCATATGCACTAATGCATCGCCATACCATCAGAGATGCTGGCTTTTGAACTGAACGCTGATAACAGGAGGGGTGGTCTTTCTCCTCTTTAGCCCGCAGGACACAACGCCCATGATTTCCAACAAGAATGTCAAATTTGGACTCGTCTGACTACAGGACACTTTGCCACTTTGCTACAGTCCATTTTAAATGAGCCTTGGCCCACAGAACACGGTGGCGCTTCTGGATCATGCTCAACAATGGCTTCCTTTTTGCATGATAGAGTTTTAGGTGGCATCTGTGGATGGCATGGCAGACTTTGTTTACAGACAGTGGTTTCTTGAAGTATTCCTGGGCCCATTTAGTAATGTCAATGACAGAATCATGCCGGTGAGTGATGCAGTGGCGTCTGAGGGCCCGAAGATCACGGGCATCCAGTAAAGGTCTTCAGCCTTGTCCCTTATGCATAAAGATTTTTCCAGTTTCTCTGAATCTTTTGATGATGTTATGCACTGTCGATGATGAGACCTTCAAAGCCTTTGCAATTTGACATTGAGGAACATTGTTTTTAAAGTATTCCACAATTTTTTTACGCAAGCCTTCACAGGTTGGAGAGCCTCTGGCCATCTTTACTTCTGAGAGACTCAGCATCTCTAAGACATCCCTTTTATAGCCAATCATGTTTCACACTTGATGCCAGTTAACTTAATTACTTGCTAAATGTTCTTTCAGCTGATTCTCTTATATATTAATTGCTTTTTCAGCCCTTTTTTGCCTGTGTCCCAACTTTTTTGAGACCTGTTACAGCCAGAAAATTTTAAATAAGCTCATTTTGTGGAAAAAATGTAAAATGTCTCAGTTTCAACATTTGAAATGTTATCTATGTTCTATTGTAAATAACATATTGGCTCATGTGATCTGAAAGTCATTGCATTTTGATTTTATTCACAATTTACAATTCGTCCCAACTATTTCGGAATTGGGGTTGTATGTATACCCTCTGACCAAATGCTACACAGTGCGTCTCTGTATACCCTCTGGCCAAGAGCAGTGATGGTCAGCCCTGGCCCAGAGGAGCTGCAGTATTTGCTGATTTTAGGTGTTAATCCGCACTTTATTGATTGATTGAAACAATCAATTATATACTGTACGTAATTCGCTTCATCTGGTTTACCAGGCCTAAATTGGGTGTTGGGCGCCCTGCACTCGCTGTGGCTCACCCAGACTAGGGTTGGGTACTGCTGTAATAGAGCAGACATGACTGCCCTGCACAGCGCAAAACTCAACCACATCAAACACCATTGCAATCAACTGGGAAGCCAACTTCGAGCAAAGCCTAATCACAGTTCTCTGACTGTACGAGTATTCTGGCTATGGCAGAAGCAAATTCCAGCAGCAACGTTCTAACATCTAGTATATAGCCTCCCCAGAAGAGAGACAAACTCCATGGGCCCTATCTTACGCCAGAGTCCCTAAACCCGTTATTTGGGGATTTAGCATTGCGTAAGAGGCGTTCCCCCGCAGAAGTTGCTATCTTGCACGCCTGCTTATATCCCTAAAACACCTATGCTACCCATTATATTATGCATAGGCGTGGTTTGGGCGTTACGCCAGTTAAACCAATCAGTGTGCCAGGTGCCATTGCCTTTAGGAGCAGGCTGCGCTATCCCAAATCCTCAAACCGAAACCCATGATGGAGAGAGGAAGGTCGCCATGTTTCTCCGTTGACGAAGTTAAATTGCTCGTGCATGAGGTCAAATCCAGACCGGGGAGGATCTGTTTTTGTTAAGTTAATCATGAATTGTATTATTATTACAAAATGTATTATTATTATTATTTGACATCGACATATTGTTTAATATGATTGGGTAATGCCTCCAATTGAGCTGAGTGGGTGTTGGAATGACCCACTAGCACAGAAAAATAGTGCCACACTAACCCTAACAGCAACGGGCAAGGCATACGGACAGCTGGCAGCGGTGTAAACATCATCTGCAACCAGGTGACATAATTCCGTCACCGCCTGACGGGAGAGGCGCAGTTTTGTCACACATTCTCGTTCTGTGGGAAATAATACTTGTATTGCATTATAATTTTAGAATGTTATATATATAGGCCTAATATACATCATTAATATATATTCTATCTAATAATTATATATTATTATAAAAGCGGAAAAAATGATTGATGCAAAGTACAAACAATATAGACTTACCTGAAAGGCCCAGGTAGCTGGTGCGCTGGCGGCAACGCGTTCTGGGCGTCTTCTATTATTTAACTGGCGATCAAGGCGATTTAGTACTATCTCTGCAATTTTCTCAGGGGTTCAACTGGGGCTAAAGCAAGGTGGCTTTTTATAGGCGAGTTCATTCGGGAAGTGGAGCCGCATGTGCACGTCCACATGTGTCCAAATGGACGTGCATTGAAGCTGCCTGGGCGGCTCTTGTAAAAGCCCAAATGGGTAGCGGGTGGTTTGAGGACCCGCTATACGCTTTCCCTAACATGTGTGGTCAAGATAGCAATTTTAGGGAAAGCGCATAAACACGCCCACGGGCACACCTCCAGGCACAAATAAAGGATTCGGCATAATGTATAGCGGGTAGTGTGGCCGCAAGATACCATTTAGGGATAGTGGAAGCTGCTAAATGCGTAATTCACGGGTAGCGGGTAGTGGCGACGGGTAGGGCAGTGTGAAAGATAAAGCCCCATGTATATTTGATACACTTCATCCAGCCCAGAGACAGCTTGGTCTAACATTCAGCTGTCTCTCTGAACAGAATAGTTTACCTGGTTAACACCGGTCTCTCAGTACAGAACAGTTTCTGATGAACGCTGTCTGTTCATACAGAATACTTTATCTGACAAACACCTGTCACTCTGCACTGAACCCAGTTTATCTGACAAACACCTGTCACTCTGCACTGAACCCAGTTTATCTGACAAACACCTGTCTGTCACTCTGCACTGAACCCAGTTTATCTGACAAACACCTGTCACTCTGCACTGAACCCAGTTTATCTGACAAACACCTGTCACTCTGCACTGAACCCAGTTTTATCTGACAAACACCTGTCACTCTGCACTGAACCCAGTTTATCTGACAAACACCTGTCACTCACTCTGCACTGAACTTTATCACTAAAACCCAGTTTATCTGACAAACACCTGTCACTCTGCACTGAACCCAGTTTATCTGACAAACACCTGTCACTCTGCACTGAACCCAGTTTATCTGACAAACACCTGTCACTCTGCACTGAACCCAGTTTATCTGACAAACACCTGTCACTCTGCACTGAACCCAGTTTATCTGACAAACACCTGTCTCTCTGCCCTGAACCCAGTTTATCTGACAAACACCTGTCACTCTGCACTGAACCCAGTTTATCTGACAAACACCTGTCACTCTGCACTGAACCCAGTTTATCTGACAAACACCTGTCTCTCTGTACAGAACAGTTTATCTGATTAATACCGGAGTGCTCATATAATTTTATAATTTTTATAATTCAGAGTGCTCATTCATTTTAAGTTAAGGTTAAGTTTTCCATCTCCATTTAGGCCTCTAGCACTCCGCACTGTCTATCCTGACACAGCTGTGGATGCTTTGTCATTGGGTTAAATCATTCATACATCCATTTATCTATTTTCTGGTAAATGGTAGATATGAGCAGCAATTTACCTGCACTACACCTTTCATGGAACATGTCATGGAATATGTGGGAAATAAGTTCAAAGAATTAAAAATAACCTACTCTGCTTTTTCAAAGTGCGCAGAGGCCAGAAACAAGCATTTTTAAGACACCCTGCTGAATTGCTCCACATACTAACACACCAGGTCGAATGAATAGCGTTTAATGGTCGTATTTATTCTACTCGTGATGTACATCGGACGCGATCTAATTTATAAGGACAGGGTCTCTTACCTCTCAGGGTCGCTTTCCTTACTCTTCGACGCAACAGGTGTCCCTATTGAAACGAGTGAATGAATCAATCACGATTCTAGCGTTCTAGCGTCGCGTAGAAAGCTGGTGTAAAATGCAAGTTAATTGCGGCGGCCAGAATTTATACCCCAGACACGCCGCCCCCTCAGACGCTCCTGACCTTACCTCTTTTGGGACGGAATCAGGAGCGCTGAAACTCATGCTTTCTTCACCTGTCCCTCGGTGTTTATCGCGGCAAATATACAAAGCGATTCAGTTTATTCACTCGATGCTTCACTTCTAATACATCAATTTGGTATATACAAGGCCCCATAAAAGAAGTCTATAGTCCCACGCTTTATATTTTCATGTATTTCATTGATTCTATATATATATATATATATATATATATATATATATATATATATATACAGTCGTGCACAACATAAGCATAATGTGTCAGTATTCCCACCAAAGCATAAAGGGCTTCCCTACGCTATCTGGGCGTGAATAATCATCTGAAGATGCCCGCATCAACCAGGTTACAACAACCTCTCGGCGTTTCTGCACTAAAGACTGCTGAGCTATCGGCTGTTATCAGCATCAGGCTTTCTTGTCTTATTATCTCAGCGCATTTATCAGCCATATCTCAGACTCTAAGACGATAAATCCGACTTCAGTGCTATTTGCGCCATCTGCAGCTTTAAGTACAATTATTGACACCCCATTAACCTGTTAATATGAGGAAATATCCACCTTATCACACGAATGCAAAACGATAAAGCTATTTGTGATTATTGGGAACGCAAGCCTCTGTTACTAAGGCGTGATTAGTCCAATTAGTGCAACAGTGGCCCCTGACAGAGAGGAACAGAAAGCTATTGTTGATAAAGGAGTGAGAGCTGCAATCACATCCGCGACGCGAGTTTTATAGCGAGTCCTTTTCACCATCAGAGTTCCGTCTTTGCTCCGGATAAATTCGAAGAGCTTCTCTTCATTCACGTTCAGTGTTGGAATTTGATACCGTTATATTGGCCAGTTGGGTTCGATGTTCGGAGAATTCCTTTCAAATATTCAAGAGGTCGACGGCTGGACATTTTTGGGGCCTCCTACAACAGGGCTGTTCAAAATAATAAGATGAACAATAAAACGCATAATTTCTTGAGTCATGATGGCATACATCCTCGTGCAATTTACTGCATGTTATATTATAACCGTTCCATCATGTCATTGTATTCAGAGTTGTTAAGTAAAAGACTATTCTGTTGGGAAATATCTCTGATTGTTCTGTAAAAGGGTATTCTGCTGGGTATTATTTAGGATTGTTCTGTAAAAGGGTACTCTGTTGGGTAATATTTAGGATTGTTCCGTAAAAGGGCATTCTGTGGGGTAATTTTTAGCATTGTTTTATAAATGGGTATTCTGGTGGGTAATATTTGGGATTGTTCAGTGAAAGTGTAAACTGTCAAGTAATATTGTCAGGTTATATTTTTGGTTTTACTGTGGTGCACTAATCCTCTCATTGAAAATGATTTGTAAAAGGATTAAGTGATCAATACAAGGAACCGAAATGCAGTATAACTGGAGGTGGGTCTGTGGAAGCTTGCTGTGGGTTTGTGTAAGGAAACGCATTCTATCTCAGGCCACAACCGGATCGTCTTCGAGAGAAACTTGCGCTGGTCTCTGATTCTCGCCCGTCCCCTGCTCACTCATGCCACCTTGTGTTTGTATTCTGCCAGTGCTGCTGTTCTGGACTGCTGGCAGCAGGATGTGCGGCTCTGCAAATACTTTTTGCGCTCATTTCCCTGTTGACACTTTCCCCCTCTCTTTAGTTTGCAATCAGCAGCTTTATGTTTTGCATTTTATATTCCCTGTATATAACAGCGCTTCATCCTGAGCCATTCAGCGGCTCACTAGCATTCCTGCCTTTCACGCCCTCAGCTGTCTTTCCAAAATCAGTTATTTAGCATGAAAGAGATTATTTTCTCAGTCCTTCATGAGGCAAATCCCCTTTTTTTAACAGGCATTCAGCCCTGATAGTATATGTACACACACACACACACACACATGCACAGACACACACACACACACACACACACACACACATACACAGACACACACGCACACACACTTGCACAGACACACGTACAGACACACAGATGCTCAAGCGTGTACACTTACACACACACACACATCAATCAAGGACAGAGAGACATACAATTACAGACACACACACACACACACGCGCGCGTGCGTGCACGCACACACACACACACACATACATACACGAACACACACTCACACATGCACACACACACACACACACACACACACACACTAACAGTCTTGTAGTGTATGAAAAGTTGGTGGCCATTCAAACTCACTGTGACATCTTATAGTGCATTGTGATCTTTATGAGGTCCAAGTTCCTCATTAATTTATTCTTCATGTCCTCATCCCTCTTCTCTTTCACCATTGCAAAAATCATAAAATGGCATTTCTGCCACAACCTCCATGTGAATACCTTCCGTGTCTCTACTAAAAGTCTATTGTCTTTGGAAATTATTCATAATTTTTTAATGATCTTTAATCTTTAATCCTCTTAATAGGAACAATTCAATTCAATCTATTTGTATTGCGCTTTTCACAGATAGACTGTCACAAAGACGCTTTACAGTGAGAGATTAAATAAATGAAAGGGCAGTGCCCAGCCTATTCCCCACTACAGCAAATAGTAGGGAGAAGGGAGAAAAATCCTCAAACAGTGGTGAGAAAAAACTCCCCAGTGGGAAGAAATCTCAGGAGGAACCCAACTATAGTGGGGAAGCCCATCCTCCGCGGGCGAGCTAATTAATAACAAAATAAAGTCAAATAGAATAAAATGGCAATAGAGTTCCATTAAAGTCCATCTGAACAGTGGCGTCTGTAGCACCAGGAAGTGGCATGTTGAGGATGGTGCAGAACTGGATCAGGACAGCAGGACAGCAGCAGCCAGTGCTCATGGTGAGGGACAGGGCTCGGACGGTCCAGGACTCAGGGTAGTGGAGGGAAAGATCCTCGGAAAGAGACACAGAAAAAAAGTAGGGTGAGGCACGGGATAAAACTACTGCATATTAATAAAAATACAGTCCTGTGTCATGTGCCAAGTAAAGAAATAGGAGCAGACTGGTCAGGAAATAGTCAACACCCCTCCATCCACTTCCTGCAGCACAGAGGCCCTACACTTACACCAGGCTGTAAGATCACTATTGATTTTCTAAACACCAGTACCATATGGACCTCCCCGGTGAATAAGGCTGTAGCAAGCCCCACTGGCACCGTTAGTGCATGCTCAGTGCCACCGGTTCCACATGGATTTGCTAAACACTACACCAGTACCACATGGACCTCCCCAGTGACTAAGGCTGCAAGCTTCCAAGCCTATCTTTAGGTCTCAAGGATTGAGATCAAGATCCTATTTACCATATCTCAGTATGTTCATCAACCCAGTTTATTAGGAACAACCTCCCAAGCCTTCTGCGGTCCTCAGGATTAGGACTGCGTTCCTGTTAAACTCCTCCATGCTGCCATCTGGCAGCTCTGCTCTGGTGAGAGTGTTCACCATCAGGCTATGGCCGTGGGACGCCATTGGCTGGGCGCAGACACGCCCTACGCTCAAGCCAACTCCATCTAAATTATGCCATTCTGCTCTGGGCTCCATCCCTCACAATCATTACTGTTCTACCATCAAACCCCAGTATTGCACTGTACACTGTCTTTGCCTCTGGTTCCTTGTCTGGATCCCAAGTTTCTCTTTTTCAAATCTCTTCACTCTATTTGCATTACTCAATAACATGTAAAGAAAGCCTGAGCTGAAGATGGCTGCAGTGGAAGCTTTGAGGAGATTCACCTGGGAATATTTCTATGCGTTACACATTTTAAGCTGTCATTACATGCAAAGGATATGCACCCAAATGTTAAAAAATGATTACTTTTGTCTACATTAATTTAAACTGCCTAATATTTTTTCTAAAGGTGAAGTCCTTTTTGAACACCTTCAAATTTCAGCTGACATCCTGCATGTCAGCGTCACTCTCTCTGTATCCTTTCAAACTCCAAGTCTGGAGAACAGAGCCAAAATAAAAATGTGTCACCATCCAACGACATGGCGCTCACTGAACATATGATGTCTTGCATGCAGTTTCAGCATCCAATAAGGACGATTGTCCAAGCGGTTGTCAGTGGTAAACCTTCCACCACCCCTCAGAGAAGGGTTCTGTAAATGGGGTTTAGGAAGTCAGGAGAAGTGTGGAAATCCCCATCTGTTCAGCAAACCACTCTGTGACAAGAGCTGAGGGCTGAAATGCCACATTTCGACACCAGTGCTTGCTTCTCTTCATCCATGCCCTCTCTCCGAAACACAGTTTACTTCCCCAATGAAGAAATGCAAAATTTAAAGACATCAATCTTTCCTTCTGCCTTCACAATATAACCTGGAGAAACAAAAAGGTGCCTCCCCTTACAGCTCCTGCCCGAAATGCCAATTAGCACCCAGATAAATAATAACAGAGCGAACACCTAAAGCCACAGTACTGGAGATGCGAAATAAAACTCTCTCACAGAGGTGTTGTGCAGCATCTACACACATCACATCCCGAGCCCAAGCATCAGCTCCTGCAGCTGGCTGTCTGGAGAAAGACTCAAGGATGTCCTGATGAAGACTCGTTGGAGACGAAACGCGTAGATATCCCTGTCAATATAAAGGATTTTTAATTACATCAGAGTGCCTCGGATTTTCAGTTCTGCCTGCCATTTGGATTATGGACTTTTAATGATTAGTTTTCAGGCAAGTCATTGCTCCCCTTTTCTTTTCCGCCCCCTGAGGGGCGTTGCAAGAGGGACACTGGGAGATAAAGGCAGATAACCCGTCCCTGAGCAAACAGCAGTATCTCCTTATCCTGTTTATTTACTGATACAGGTGTTTGAGTGGATGGGTCAGATACTGCAGTGATGTTATAATACTAAAGTACCATTTAGACGTATTCTCAAAATCCAATCACGGTATATTACGGAGGTCCTATTCAGATATATTACCATAAGTCTCATACAACTAAAGTCCCATTCAGATGTATTACTATAATCCCATCCATCCATCCCTCCATCCATCCATCCATCCATCCATTCCTCCATCCATTGTCTTCCGCTTATCCGGGGCCGGGTGACTGGGGTAACAGACTGAGTAGAGAGGCCCAGATGCCCCCCTCGCCAGCTACTTCCTCCAGCTCTACCTGGGGGACTCCGAGTCGTTCCCAGACCAGCTGGGAGATATAATCCCTCCAGCATGTCCTGGGTCTGCCTCGGGGCTCCTCCCAGTTGGACATGGCTGGAAAACCTCTAAGGGCAGGCGTCCAGGAGGCATCCAGACTAGATGCCCGAACCACTTCAACTGACTCCTCTCGACACAGAGGAGCAGCGGTTCGACTCTGAGCCGCTCCCGGATGTCTGAGCCCCTCGCGCTATCCCTGAGGGTCAGCCCAGCTACCTGCAGAGAGCTCATTTCAGCTGCTTGTATTCACAATCTTATTCTTTCGGTCACTAACCAAAGCTCGTGACCATAGGTAAGGGTTGGAATGTACTAGTAAATCGAGAGCTTCGCTTTTATGCTCAGCTCCTTCTTTATCACAATAGACCGGTACAACGCCTGCTTCACTGCAAATGCTGCAGGGATCCATCTGTCAATCTCACACTCCATCCTACCCTCACTCTAGAACAAGACCCCGAGATACTTGAACTCCTCCACTTGGGGTAACAACTGACCCCCCACTTGAAGGGGACAGTCCACCTTTTTCTTGGAGAGGACCATGGCCTCAGATTTGGAGGTGCTAATCCTCATTCCGACTGCTATACACTCAGCTGCAAACCGCTCCAGTGTGCGTTGGAGGTCAGAGCGAGATGATGCCAACAGGACCACATCATCTGCAAACAGCAGAAATGAAATCCTGAGGCCACCAAACTGGACACCCTCCAAACCTCGGCTGCGTCTTGATATCCTGTCCATGAAAATCATGAACAGAATAGGCCACAAGGCACACGCTTTGCGGAGTCCAACACCAACTGGAAACGAGTCCGACTTAATGCTGAGAATACGGACCCAACTCCGGCTTTGGTTGTATGGGGATTGAATGGCTCGAATTAACGACCTTGGAGCCCCATACTCCCGCAGCACCCCCCACAGGATGCCTCGTGGGACACGGTCATAAGCCTTCTCCAAGTCCACAAAACACATGTAGACTGGATGGGCAAACTCCCATGACCCCTCCAGTATCCGTGCGAGGGTAAAAAGTTGGTCCACTGTTCCACGGCCGGAACGGAACCCGCAGTGCTCCTCCTGAATCTGAGGTTCGACAGTCGGGTGGAGCCTCCTTTCCAGCACCCTGGCATAGACATTTCCTGGGAGGCTGAGCAGTGTGATCCCCCTATAGTTGGAACACACCCTCTGGTCCCCTTTTTTAAAAATGGGAACCACCACCCCAGTCTGCCAGTCCATGGTTACTGTACCTGACATCCACACAATGCTGAACAGGCGTTTCAACCATGACAGCCCACCAACATCCAGGGCCTTCAGCATCTCAGGACGAATCTCGTCCATCCCTGGTGACTTTCCACTGCAGAGCTTTTCGACCACCTCAGTGACTTCCATCAGGGAAATGGGCAACGACTCACCCGAGTCCTCTGTCCCTGCCTCCTCAATGGAGGGCATGTCTGCCGGATTCAGGAGTCCCTCAAAGTGCTCCTTCCACCGCCAGATGATATCCTCAGTTGAGGTCATGAGTATGTTGAACATGGTTTTAACTGATGTGTGTGAATAAAGAACTGAACTGAACTGAACTGGGCTGAGAATTAACTGGACCTATCTCCACTTTTTACTAAATGAAGAGAACGGGATGTGAAATTTTGCTGTATCATAATTTCTCACTCCAAGTATACTTTTCAGATATTTATATTCAGGGGAGTTATTTGGACTGAAAGGTATAATATCATGCAGTTACACCTTTAGTAGAATGATTTTAGATAGGGGATCTAGGAAAATGTAAATGGAGATAGACCTTTGTAATTTTCAAATTGCCATAAATTTTGTAGGTATATGGTTCTGCCCCCTTGATAGCTCCTTGTATTTCCTGAAATGTTTAGCCACAAAGTTCTGTCTTGCCTTGTGTTTTTTTTAAAAAAGAATACAACAATGTGACTCCACCCAAATCTGCAAATTACATGTTCATGGTAAAAAGGTAATCCAGAATTTGAAAGAAAAACAGAGTATCTGACAATAATAATGTAATGGCCGGTAGAGGTAGGAGGCCAATTGCAGCGAGCAGCACGGAGACAAAACAAACACAGAGAATAATACAGACCACCGGAAAGTGCTCGCGCTTCCCAAAGGACGTATAATAGTCCAAAACATGGAAGCAAAGCGAGATAAGAAAAAGGAAGAAGAAACTCCAATAATGACGAGAAGATCAAAAGTCAAACAAATCCTAACTACAGATATCTTCGGCTATAGTGCGTAGCTACAAACAGACACTCTAGCAAAGAGGCGTGGCGAACATCCGGCTTATATAGAGTCCAGGGAAGCACCGCCCCAGTTCAATCAGCCAGCTGGGTAAAGAATCCGATTGAAATGGAATACGATATCGTCCTGGGACGAGAGCCACAAAGAAAAGTCCAAAACACAAGCACAAACATCCAGAACCATGACAAATAATCACAGAAAATGGGCAGCCGCATCCTGTCTGAAAATAAATAGGAAAAAAACCTTGTAACACTAAAATGAGCTATGGAGTCTCGAGGGTGTTCAGTGTCAATTGCTCCTATCTCTATAGCCAGTATATGTTCATCTGAGTACCTTTAATGCAGACGTAATGCACTCTACATAGTAAACAAACTCTGGCCTTGGGCTTGGTTTCAACGAGTACTATGTCCATATTGTCCTTGCTCATGACTGCAATGCATAAAATATAAGATTGAAAATCATGTAGTACTATCTTAAATGGCCCCCTGGAAAAAGAAAACCCTTATGAAAAATTACCATGAAATACTACAGTAAAAATACTATGGTTTTCTTTAGTAACTCTGTAGTTTACTATAGTGATGCTAAAGTAAACCACAAAAGTCAAACTCTACTATACTAAACTACAGCGATGATATTCAATTACTATAGTATATTTGCAACAAACTGCAGTTTACTGCAGTAAAGTGTAGTTTACTATAGTTTACATCAATTTTACTGCAGTAATCTATAGTAAATTATAGTATATTTTTATAAGGGAAATGAAGGGTTTTAAGACATAGACGCTTCATTCATGTGCTGTAGTACCTACCTATCTAAAATATCCCAAATTTCATCATCTTACAACCTTCTATTTGGTATATTAGAGGGATTTTGCTTTGAAATGGTAGAGTGGATAGAACCTTTGCTCAGCGATCTTGTCATACTGATCAGGTGACCCTATGTCCAGCTCCCTGATTGGACAATGTGGACATAAAACGTTTTAAACTGAAGTGGACTGAAAATTCATACAAAGTACTATGCACTTTCTGGATGTTTCTCCCAGCTGCCATCTATTATTGGAAAAATTACATCAGGATATAGTACCTGTTAATACTGAGATTATTTCTATGGCAGAACATAATTTTTGATGAAAAGTGGAGATAGGCCCAGTTAATCCTCAGCCCACGACGTGTAGACTGAATGGACAAACTCCGATGACCCCCCCAGTATCCATCTGAGGGTAAAAAGTTGGTCCACTGTTCCACGGCCGGAACGGAACCCGCATTGCTCCTCCTGAATCCGAGGTTCGACAATCCGGCGGAGCCTCCTTTCCAGCACCCTGGCATAGACATTTCCTGGGAGGCTGAGCAGTGTGATCCCCCTATAATTAAAACACACCCCCCGGTCCCCTTTTTTAGAAAAGGGAACCACAACCCCAGTCTGCCAGTCCATGGGTACTGTACCCGCCATCCAGGTGATGCTGAACAGGCCTGTCAACCATGAGAGCCCACCAAAATTCAGGGCCTTCAGCATCTCAGGGCGAATCTCGTCTAGCCCTGATGACTTACCACTGCAGAGCTTTTCGACCACCTCAGTGACTTCAACCAGGGAAATGGGCAACGGCTCGTCCGAGTCCTCCATCCCTGCCTCCGCAATGGAGGGCATGTCTGCCGGAGTCAGGAGTCCCTCAAAGTGCTCATTCCACAGCCAGACAATATCCTCGGTCGAGGTCAGCAGTTCACCACCCCTGCTGAAAACAGCCTGATTTCTATGACCGGGGGCCAGAACGCAAGGGCCCTCGCCCCCGTCTGCCACGTGATCTTCTTTGCACCTGACCGCTACTCCTCTCCTCGCTCCCGACCCCTACTCCTCTCCTCGCGCCTGACCCCTACTCCTCTCCTCGCATGCGATTGCTACTCCTATCCTCGCACCTGACAGCTACTCCTCTCCTCACACCTGACCCCTACTCCTCTCCTCGCACCCGTCCCCTACTCCTCTCCTCCTGACACCTGACCTCGCACTCCTCTCCTCACACCTGACCCCTACTCCTCTCCTCAAGACCCGTCCCCTACTCCTCTCCTCACACCTGACCCTCTCCTCTCCCTGCCTCCCGGCCCCTACTCCTCTCCTCGCACCACCACCCCTACTCCTCTCCTCACACCCGCCCCCCTACTCCTCCCTCTCTCTCCTCGCACCCGCCCCCTACTCCTCTCCTTGCACCCGACCGCTACTCCTCTCCTCGCACCCGACTGCTACTCCTCTCCTCCTGACCCCACCCTACTCCTCTCCTCACACCTGACCCCTACTCATCTCCTCGCACTCGACCCCTACTCCTTTCCTCGCACCCCCACCCCTTCTCCTCACCTCACACCGGCCCCTACACCTCTCCCCTCGCACCCGTCCCCTACTCCTCTCCCTCCTCCCTCCTCTCCCGACCCCTTCTCCTCTCCTCACACCCCAACCCCTACACCTCTCCTGCTTTCCCGTCCCCTACTCCTCTCCTTGCACCCGACCGCTACTCCTCTCCTCGCACCCGACCGCTACTCCTCTCCTCGCACCCGACCCCTACTCCTCTCCTCGCACCCGACCCTACTCCTCTCCCACCCGCATCTCCTCTCCTCTCCTCTCTCTCCCTGCACCCATCCCTACTCCTCTCCTCGCACCCGACCCTTACTCCTCTCCTCACCCGGCCCCTCCTCTCCTCACACCCTACCCCCACTACTCTCCTCATACCCGTCCCCTACTGCTCTCCTCGCACCCGACTGCTACTCCTCTCCTCGCACCCGACCCCCACTCCTCTCCTCACACCCGACCCCTACACCTCTCCTCGCACCCGTCCCCCTACTCCCTCCCTCGACCCGCTACCCCCTCTCCTCTCCTCGCACCCTACCCCCCTACTCCTCTCCTCTTCCCACCCCCCTTTCTCCTCTCCTCACACCCGACCGCTACTCCTCTCCTCGCACCCGACCACTACTCCTCTCCTCGCACCTGGCCCCAACTCCTCACACTCGTCCCCTACTCCTCTCCTTGCACCCGACTGCTACTCCTCTCCTCGCACCCGACCCCCACTCCTCTCCTCGCCTACACCTCTCCCGGCCCCTACTCCTCTCCTCTTCTCCCGTCCCCCCCTCCTCTCCTCGCACCCGACTGCTACTCCTCTCCTCGCACCCGTCCCCTCACACCTCTCCTCTCCTCCGCACCGTCCCCTACCCCTGACCCCCCTACTCCTTTCCCCGACCCCCTACTCCTTTCCCTTGCTACTCCTCTCCTTGCGGGTGGTGGGCCCACGTGGAGGCAGCTCCCTGTGGCCTCTTCGGACTGAGCCCGGCCGGGTCCTGGGAAAATTCCGGCTACCAGGCGCTCACCTGCTTGCTCCCTTCCTAGGCCTGGCTCCAGGAGGGGGCCCCGGTGTCCCTAACATAACATAACATAACATAACATGAATGGCGAGAACAGGCCGTTCAGCCCAACTAGGCTCGCCAGTTTCTTTATACTATTGTGAATATATCACTTCAGATACTCAATGACTCATGGTATCTAGCTTTAAGTCAAGCCTGCTCTTAAAAACTCCCAAGGTCTCTGCCTCAACAATATGGTCAGGCAAGCTATTCCACATCGAAATTACTCTTTGGGTGAAGAAATATTTCCGAATATCAGTGCTAAATTTACCTTTGGTCAACTTCCATTTGTGACCCCGAGTTCTACTAACAACACTTGGTCGAAGGAATCCTACATAATTCACTTTGTTAATCCCTTTAACATATTTAAAGACCTCAGTCAGATCACCCCTAAGTCTCCTTTTCCTAAGACTAAAAAGATTAAGGATCTTCAGCCTCTTCTCATAGCTTTCATCTTTTATACCCGAATTAGCTTAGTGGCTCTTCTCTGAACTTTCTCTAGAGCCTCTATATCTTTCTTAAAGTATGGTCCCCAGAACTGTACACAATACTCCAAATGTGGTCTGACGAATGTGTTGTACAAAATAAGCATCGCCTCCTTGGATTTGTACTCAATGCTTTTGGCAATGTATCCCAGCATCCGATTGGCTTTTTTAACTGCTACGGCACAATGGCTAGAGCCTGTGAGGGTTTGGTCAACAATCACTCCCAGATCTTTCTCGTGTGGAGCACATTCCAGTTTTAAACCTCCCATGAAGTAATCCCGTCTAATGTTTTTATTACCTACATGTACAACTTTACATTTCGCTACATTAAATTTCATTTGCCACATTTCTGCCCAATTCTAGATTCTATCCAAATCATCCTGAATCACTTTAGTGGCCTCTAAACTATTTGCCAAACCTCCCAATTTAGTATCATCTGCAAATTTAACTAATCTGCTCTCAATATTCCTATCAAGGTCATTAATGTAGATGAGGAACAGCAGAGGTCCCAACACCCCATCCCTGGGGACGCCACTCCCCACCATACCTAGCTCAGATGAGATACCACTGACCACCACTCTTTGTGTTCTGTCCTGCAACCAGTTTTGAATCCACTTAAGAATACCTCCTGTAACTCCAATGGAGCTCATTTTAAAAATTAGTCTCTTATGCGGCACTGTGTCAAATGCTTTCTGAAAATCCAAGTATATGATGTCATAAGCCCTGCTCTGGTCATAAATCTTGGTGGCCTCTTCAAAAAATTCCAGGTTTGTCAGGCATGACCTTCCTTTACAGAAACCATGTTGGCTATCGCTCAAGATATTGTTACGTTCAAGAAATAAGTCCAGCTCATCTTTTATGATAGATTCCAATATTTTGCACGCAATGCAAGTTAAACTGACTGGCCTGTAATTACCTGGCTCAGTACGGTCCCCTTTCTTATATATTGGTATTATATTGCCCTGTTTCCAATCATTTGGTATTTCTCCAGTTTCTAAAGACCGTCTAAAGATGGCGGATAGTGGTTTAAAGATGATCTCACTAACTTCCCTGAGCACTCTAAGATATAAGCCATCAGGACCCGCCGCCTTATCTGCCTTTAGTTTATGCAACTTGTCTAATACTTTGTTATCCCTAACCTCAATTTCCGCTAAATAATCTTGAGCATTGGACATGCCCTCTGGCCGAATCAAGACCCGCTCTAAGGTAAAATTCTCAACGAAGTAACTGTTTAAGGTATCCGCAATATCCTTGTTATCATATAGCAGCGATCCATTTTTATTCTTTATGCACTTAACCTGCTCTTTGACTTTCCTTTTTCTGCTACAGTACTGAAAGAAGCACTTAGGGTTAGTTTTTGCCCCCTCTGCAATTTGCCTTTCATACAGTCTTCCAGCATTCCTCAGCTCTTTTTTGACCACAGCGGGCATTTTACAGTATTCAGCCTTAGTGTTCTCATTGTTATCCTCTATGTACATCTTATAAAGATTCCTCTTTTCCCTCAAACTCCTACAAATAGCTGTGGTCATCCACTGGGGATTCTGCTTTTTCAGCTTACTTTTGGACACCTTTGGAATGAATTTGCATTGTGAATCAAGTAAAACCCCCTTAAATCTTTCCCACATCTCATTTACAGACTCACAGTCCAGGAGTGTCTCCCATTTTATTTCACTTAGATATGAGCACATCCTGTCAAAGTTTGCTCACCTAAAATTGAAAATTTTTGTTTTTGAAGACACCTTTTTAACTTCCCATGAAACATCAAAGTTAACAGCAGAGTGATCACTTGTCCCAAGTGGCTCCCGCACCTCAACATTGCTAATTCTATCTGGATCATTACAGAGCACTAAATCTAAAATTGCCTTCTCTCTTGTAGGTTTATTAACATACTGCACCAAAAAATTATCATTTATGACATCTAGAAATTCTTCCTCCCCCCTACCCTGTCCTTTCACCATATCCCAATCAGTACCAGGATAATTTGAGTCTCCCATATTAATAGTCCCTCCTCCTCTACAAGCTTGCCTAATCTTCTTAAAGAGCATTTCATTGACTGTACTGTCCAAAGCTGGCGGTTGATAGCATACTCCTATGTTTAAACCAGTCTCGTGTTTGCCAGTGAGCCTGACCCAGATATCTTCGCAGGGCAAGGAATGTTCAATTTCAGGAATTTCCTGCACATTTCTTTTTTCGTTCACATAGAGTGCTACACCCCTGTTACATCCTGTATGTTTATTTATGTGTGTTTATATGTAGACATACACATTTTGTTGGATATATTATCTTTTGTGTTGTGGTTTTGCTTTTTCTCCCCCTTCTGTTCACCATTCTCCAATTTTCTCAGGTGCAGCTGCTTGGTTACCTGTTCATCATGATGACCTGCTCCAGATTAACAATTTATCAATCAGCTTATTCCTCCCCTTTTAAATAGTCTACCTTTTGTTTAGTTCAGGCTCTCTCTCCTGTGCTGTGGCAGGGCCAGGTGGTGAGCTGTTTGTTGGGGTTTCTTTTGGTTTGAGTCTGTTTAGTTTGGAAGCCTTTATGTGTTGACTTATGTTTTGACCAGCCTATTTCTATTGTCTTTTGATTGTTTGTTTTTTGGGCACATGGGGGACTTAAGGTTAGTTTAGACACCCTGGGGTATACATTTTTTTACATTCACGTAGTTTGTTTTTACTGTTATTTTCATTATTGTAGTGGTGTGCACCACCCTCTGTATTTTGGGGTGCTTTGCACCTGTAAAAGGGGGGACTTATTTTTGTATTTTGTGTTTGTTTGGTGCCACCAGTTTATTCATCCTTTTGTTCCCCTGTGTTGCTTTTGTATAATAAAAACATTCATTTTTGAAACCCCATTAATTGGTATTGTGTGTCTGTATGCTTCATGGACCTGTCTGTTGTGTTAATGTTGCGCCTGAGTCATCCTAAACACCAGGGGGCGTAGCAACCCCCTCCTCGCCTATTACATCTGTCCTTCCTATAGAGCTTATAACCTTCTATATTATATTCATCTCCATCCTCTTCACTAAGCCATGTCTCTGTAATCCCAACTATGTCATAGCCCTCACTAATCATAATGGCCTCAAATTCTGGAAATTTATTTTTTATGCTTCTTGCATTTAAATAAAAACATTTCAGGTTGTTACTAATGCTCTTCCCCCTTGATTTCCCATGCGGCCGCTGCTTCAAGCCCCCCACTACGCTTTGTTGCTTTAAAAGTATATCATCAATAGTGCATGTAATGCTGTCAGCTTCCATCAGAGCAGTCTGCATTTCCCTCTGTGTAACACTCACTAACCTTCCTGCCCCCTGAGTCCCTAGTTTAAATAATCCTGTGCTACCCTCAACATACGCTGACCCAGTGCAAAGGTACCCCTCTAGTTCAGGTGCAGCCCGTCAGGCTTGAACAGGTCACCCCTGTCCCAGAAAAAGTTCCAGTGCCCCAAAAACCTGTGCCCCTCTTTCCTACACCAGGTTCGTAGCCACGTGTTAAACCTCCAGATAAAATTCTGCTTTCCTCTGCTTGCACGTGGTACCGGTAGAATCCTGGAGAAAATTACCATGGAGGATCTGCTCCTAAGCTTCTCAGCCAATTCCACAAATTTGCCTTGCAGAACCTCAAACCTACCCTTAGCTATGTCATTTGTCCCAACATGGACCATGACAACTGGATCCCTCCCCGCTCTGGCCAGGAGCTTGTCCGCACTCTCCAGGAGGTCTCCTACCTGGTCACCAGGCAGGCAACGCACCGTACGAGACTCCTTGTCGCGCGAACAGACTTGTCCCTAATCCGGGCAAGGTTATTATTTCCAAAGGGGAACTTTCCATAGGAGTCTAATGAATCACTTTTTGTCTGACCCCTCACATGGGACCAATTTGCTATGGGAGACCCGACCAGGAGCTGAGCTCCAGACAACACAGCTCCCAAGATCCCAGGGCCACGCAAGCTCCTCCACCGCGATAAGGTAGCGAT